>CM021100.1:620846457-621126336 GCA_007115665.2 Sequoiadendron giganteum
AGGTTTGGATTGCTCTGCTCTTTACCTATCTGGTGGCAACCAATCTTTTTTGTCACCCCTTGCAAAACAATTAGAGGCAATTGTTGGTACTAAGTGCAATTTACTCTTCCCTATACCATCCATTCTTGGGGACATTAATATATGGTTGGTTTCTCACCCTTATCTTCCTCTTCTGTAAAATCAAATAAGTATATCAATCATTCAACCACCACATCTAGGTCCTAGAATGATGAAGGATACCTCTCATGGGGAGTAGGTAGTGGTTTGTTTTAATTCATTTAGTTAGGAGGAGCATATCTTGTGCCCCTAAGGGGGAGAGAGGACAATAGAGAGAACTATGGAGAGAAGAGTAGGAGTAAGTGGGGATAGAGGAAGTAGTGTGTTGGTGTTCCTTGAAGTGAAGTATGCAGATGTTTCCCTTTGCTATTGATATCAAACGGGGAGAGATAAAGTCTGAAAAACATGGGGAGAGATAAATTATTAAAAGCATGGAGAGAGTGAAGTTTGAGAAAGTGGTAGAAGTGTAGGAATGTCCCAATTATGGGGAGATTTGTTTGAGTGTTAGAGTTTCAGAATTGCTTTTGTTGATTGATGGTTTTTCAGAGATGGTGTTGCCATCAATGAAAAGAGGGAGATTGTTGGAGATTGTTTTTGTTGTCATTGATGTCAACCCCTAGTATATGGAGATTGTTGGAACTATTGAAGAGTTTTGCATGAGAAAGAGTTATGGTTCAACCCCTAGTGTGGATGTGTTGTGGTTTGATGTCAACCTTCAGTATGTTCAGGAAGATTATTGCAGTGTTGTCATTGATGTTAGTAGTGAGTGTGTTGCACTACATTGCCTTTAGTGTTGTCACTAATTTCATACTCTAGTGTGGTGTTGAGCATGTATTGTAGATGGGGAGATTTTTTATGTTGTGGATGTAGATATTTTGAGAAGGTGTTTGTGGTGTTACTAATGCAGTTGGTTCACTTGTTTTCCAAGTACTTTTGAGAAAATTTGAATAAAAGAGTGGGTAGTGTGACAGAGGTGTGTTCAATGTTGTTCTCTACATTTCTTCATAGTTTAAGATATGCTTGTGCAGTTTGGATGTGATGATCATAGGTGTTAAGAGGTTTTATATCCAAAGTTTCAAGTTTTGGATTGTTTTGTAGTGTAATTTGTGTTTGACAATGTGTTGCCTATGAAAGAATGTTGTCTAGGAGAAATGAGATTTCTCTGTATTTCTCCACATTGTTGTTTTCTCTTGCAGATTTGTGAGCATCCTAACATTGTACATATCTACCTTCCCTTAGAGTTTTATATGTTTAGTTATTCTACAAGGTTGGATAGTGTGTTGCATGTATGTGGCAGTGTTGTTGGTTGCATGGGATGATGGTGTTCTTAGTTGCGGGTGGTTGTGGCAAGGTTGCAGAATATTCTGATGATGTTGGAATATTCTGGGATTTTTTGTGGATGTTGTGAAGTGTTTCTTTATGGTCCACATGTTTTTTTTGGATCTAGAGACGCGTGTATGTGGTCGCTTGTTAGTGTTAGTGTAGGTTTGGCTAACCTAGGTTCTAGCACTAATTACAGAGATTGTTTGTTGATTATAGAAGCCTATCAAAGTGTGTCAATAAAAATTTGGGTCCTAGTTAACCCTTTGTGTGGTCTTCCTTCACTTCTTTTCATTGTGGAAGTGTTTGGTGATGACCTATTTAGTGTTTGCATGTTTGAGGTGCATACGTTTCATTATGGTCGATATAGAGAAGGTTTTTGAGGTTGTGGAGGATATATATAAGCAAGGTCAATTGTTGAAGATGTTGGCAGCATGCGAAAGATGTGAATGTGATCAAGTGTGGTGATCTGAGTGTAATCTTAGACACCTAAGGCTACCAAATGCAGTGAGCAGAAGTTGTCTACATTTTCAATGTACCTGAATTTGTTGGAGGCAGTGAGTCAAAGGTTGTAGATGGTGCAAAGTTGCAATGGTGGATTTTTCCTGTTGTTATAAGATAGTGAATCTATTTGTACAACAATCTTCTTCTATTCTTCTATCTTTTGGGTATTGAGCCCTTGGTAGCGAGCCACTGACAGTGAGCATTTCTTCTCTTTTAGGTAATGATCCCTAATAGCAATGAGCCTATTTTATTCAATGTTTCTATTCATGTATATATGTGAGTTAATCCTCACTGTGGTTTTTGCCTGATTAGGGTTTTCCACATAAATCTAGTGTTCTCTTGTGTATGGTGTTGTGTTGATGTTTAATATGTTTAATTTTTGTCTTCTTAATAAGGATCTGAAAGTTAATAAGGGTTTAAGAATTTATGAGGGTTTGATCATTTTAATGTACAATTAATTCACCCCCCTCTTAGTTGTCCTATGTGTCTAACAATTTTGTTTATCTAAATATGTTTGTACTTCATAGCTAATCCATCCATCACTATTTAGACAAGATTAAAATGAAATGAAATGTTTTTAGGTTTTTGTTTTATGGTTTAGTCTACTACTATAGTAATAGAAAATAAACAAAATCTTACCTAAAATAAATTACTTCCTACTTAAACTATGTTAGATGAAATAAGAAAGGGTTGTGTTAAAATACAATTTACTAAATTCTAATTAACATAACTAAAAATCTAAAGTCACAACACATAAAGACTCAAGATGTACTTAGTAATCAACCTTGGAAACTCATTTTCTTGAACACTAGACATTCAAGCAATGTGTTGTCATCCTACTCACATGCTATCATCCTAGAAAGTTGATTTTCTACAAAACATAAAACAAACAAAACCACAACATAAAAGAGGAGAAATGTCATTTATAACTCATAAATGATAATTAAAAAAAGAAGCTAAACTAACTAAATTAAATGAAATAAGAAGATGAACAAGAATAGAGAAAATTACAAATAATCATCTATGCATTTGATGCTTTGAAAACTTGTAACATGAATTATTTTTTATTTTTTTGAATTATTTGGGAGTTTGCCAAAAATGGTCAAGCCCCTATTCTAGCTTTCCGTTTCCATAGGAAATAATAATGAAAAAGGAAATGAAATGTGTGTGCAATTAGCCTAAGTGTATCTAGAACTATGAGTAGCAAAGTAAAATCTATGAATATCACTTCCAAGTCTACAAGAAGCAATAAACTAGTGTGCATTCAAATTGTCCAAGGAAATGTAGAACCCAACAAGTGCCAACAAACCTATAGGAGTTCACAAATGCAATAGGGAAATGAGAATAAAAGAGAAAGTTCTAAATGTAGTCACCTTACACTAAAATAGAGATGAAAACCTACAAGTACCACAAGCAAGATGTCTTCAAGAATAGAAGAGAGACAAAAAGACTAACATTAGAACACAATATGCTCAAATAAACAATGTTATAGTCGAGACATTTATTTCACCTCAGATTTACATTTGATAGTGAAATTTATCTATTAAATATTTGTTGTGACAATTATTAATTAACAAAATATGAAGTCACCTTAATAATAGAGACTCTCCTTTATGTATGGGTTTTATAGTTCTTTCAACTTAGTATTTTATATCATAATTCTTTTATTATATATATATTGTTTTAAGGCTAAGGCTATTTCATGCATGCTTTTTATCTCTTATGTGAGTGGCTTTGGAACATTGAACTTTTTTTTGGTATAGACTTGATTTTTTTTAACAAAAATAATACATATGCTTTATTTCATCTAAAAAAAGTTGTCCTTTAAGTATTAAGACATGAACGGTCATTCTATTTCATCTAAAAAAAGTTATCCAAGTATTAAGACATGATAGTCAACTTTGTCTCTCAATCCACTTCTTCTGAATTATTCATTCAAACTTACTCTTTTGAATCCACTTTTGTAAAACATGATTCTAATCCACCTAACTTTTATATTAATTAATATATTTAAATATTAAAAAAAATCAGAATCTTTACATTCAACAAAATTTAATATATAATAACTCTTTATAATAAAATATAGGATACCATATCTTTTAAAAAAATCGAATCTTTGCATTCAACAAAATTTAATATATAATAAACTCTTTTTAAGATAGGCTAATGGCTCCAGCCTTCAGTCTTAGTTGGGGTTCATGCGAAGACCGGGAAACATTGGCGGCAGCTTTCGTGTTGCAGCTGTCGAAGGCGTACATACCGCCGTACAAAATGACCTTAAAATAAATAAAAGTTCCAACTGTTTTCACAATGATTAGCTAATTTTAAAATATTTTTCTACTAGTTTTTTAATAAGAGAATTCGGTAAGTAGTTGTAAGTAGCCGTATAAAATATGACGTCACACAGAAAATTCAAACGTTATACTATGTTGGTGATGGTGACCCGAGGTTCGGTCGAACTCAAGGGAAAAGAAAAGGGGCTTCCCAATTGTTTCATAGAAGATAACAGTATGGAATATGGAAGCTCCCTAGAAGAATGTAGTAGAGCCAGGTTAGTTGGGTTAGCTGGCTATTGATTGATTTTAAATTATATAAATATTAATTTTACATGTATGATAATGATTGATAGTGCTTTTGAGTGTAATTGTGTAAGAGTTAGTTGTATTTATTAGTTTTGATTAGTGTAATTTGTTTGAATTATTGATAAATTAAAAGTATTAGTGATAATTGATTATTATATTATTTAATTATAATGAAAAATGTTTTTTTATGAAGCAAAAAGTCAATTAGTTTTTTTAAGATTAGAAATTTTGTATTTCAAGTATATTGTAGTTTTATATATATTTTTAAGGTTTTAGGTATCGTAATTGTTAGATTATCTAAATTTATATTGAATATTATCCTTATTTACAACAATTAAATATTATCTAATTATATTGTGTAATCACATATACACATTCACACATGCATGTGCATGCACACACTCACACACATAAAAAATAAAATAGAAAATAGATGGATTCATAAATAGAATGTTAAATGGCGTGGTTTATTTTTGGAATAATAATCATGAGGGATATTTTTGGAATGGTGGGGGACAACACACACACATACATACATACATTTTTAAAAAAATTTATCTCCACGTGACATCAAAATTTATGTTTAGAGTCTAGAGATTCATAATTCAATTATTCATACAATGTGTCAGTTCAAACATGGCAACAAAAAAAATATAAAATATTTGATTTCAATGTTTCACAATTCAATGAACAATATTAAAAAAAAGTACAATCGTGCCTAGAATTATGCCATGAATATATACTATCAACATCAAAATGTTCATCTAAAACTAAGTCACTATTTTTATCAAGCAATGACTCATCTTGTGGAATCTAAAATCCCTACAACTCCTCATCAATCTATCTAGCATCTTTAGGATGAACATTCCACGGTGCAACTAGTGTCTAACAATGCTTAGGAGTTTTGTCAATCTCGGATTTACAAAGTATTATGAATTGCACATAGCTTTTTCCAATCATTTGGAGGTAAGGTTATCCCTTTTGATTGAGTGAATGAAGCTATAGTTGAACCAACTCCTCTCTACAATAGAGGAACTAATAACTTGCAAAAGTATGTGAATAAAAAGTTCTTTCAACTTCAATGTATCCTTCGCATGACATGTTGTCACACCTCATTTTTAATAATTTCCCATCACTCCATATCAACACCTAGAAAGGATGTAGAAGCAACTGCAATTTGAGTGGTCATAACTACATTGAAGAAGAAGTATGAGAGAGGAGTAATGACATGTGCCATTTTGGTATAGAAGGAGAGAGGAAAAATAAATTGAGAGGGATATTATAAAGGGAGAGGCTACAATTCTAGGAAGGATACCAAAGAACGTGTGAAGGGAAGAAAAATTTGGGAGGGGGGCTAATTCGTAGGTGTATAATTCTTTCTTATTTAGTTTGTTAGAATGTATTTCTTGCATAGTATTGTTCATAGCTTCTTTGCAAAGGAGAATGCAAAAAAATAGGGAAAGAGGAGTTGTCTTTTGAATTTTTTGTGGTATGTAATGTTGTATGAGCCATTACCTAAGGTCTGTGAAATTTATTTTATCATCTTTTCTATAGTTATTAGTAAGTATTGTTTGTAGCACCATTTTCTTAGGTGCATATTTAATACCTTTCATGATTTATTTTTTACTAATCCTATATTATGTTGAATATGGAAAAATATATACATATTGTATGAATATATGTATATGTGTAAATAAATATATATACACATATACACATTAATATAAATGTTTTATGTGTATATTATAAAATACCCATAAGTCAGTTTAACCATTTTCCAACATCGAATAAAATATACTATATTGTATCTTGACCGTTGAGAGAAATAGCAAGTCATAGAGGAAATCGTAGGTCATGAAATAATATTTTGAAGTCCATAAAACTTCCATGAAAGAGTTCATTTGATAATGAAGATACCAATGACATGGATTATTTTTTATTTTTCATAAGAATGCAATAGCAATTATTGTTCTATTTTTGGAGGTGCCTCTATTTCCAACCAACATTATAATATGTTGATTTTTGAAGGTAATTGAACCAACCAATAACTTCTTTCCTTGTTATTCAAAATTAATTTATTTAGTCATTGTAATGAAGTATACTTATGTTTATTTCATATAGAATAAAAAACTAACATAATAAATTAAAACATGTTGATTTATATTGGTCTAGGTGTCATAAAGTAAAGTAGTGATTATCTCTATTTGCTACAATACTTCTAAATATAAACCCTCTATTATATACATTTTTATGTTAGCACTATAGTGCAACTGAGTGCATAAAACCTATCATACATATTTCATATTAAATACCTCTCTATTATAGTGCAATTGAGTGCATAAACTCTATCATACATATTTCATATTAAGTGCCCCTTTATTGTAGTAAAATTGAGTACTCATACTCTATTATATCTATTTTAAATTTGCCACTACTTTGTTGTAACTCTACTAAATATTTATGTATTCTATTTTATTGTTCTTATAATATCCTACTCTATTAGTAAATAGGATCACTATAGAATATAATCACTATACTACTTGTGCATATAAGATATATTGATTACCATTGTATAAATTAGGCATAAATTATGTGGGCATGTGTGTGTATGAATATACATACACATATACAAATAGACATGTTCACATGACATGTAATATAAGTTATAAACCTTGATTTTTACCTACAAACAAAAGAAATATTGGGTTAGACAACTGAAAGGCTTTAAGACTATGGGAGACTATCTTGTAAAGTAAAAAAAAATGAACATGTAAGAAAAGTGTATGATATTTTTAAAGGATTTCAATTTACTAAAGTTAAGATTAATACATTATTAAAGTTTTAAATTTGGAATAATAATCGATATTTTGCATGAAGGGGTTAAACCAATATTTGTGTATACAAGTTGATATGAATGTATGTATACATTTATATACAAATACATATATGTTTTTGTGTGTGTATTTGTAACTATTTATATAGAATTATATGAAGAGAGACCTATATTATCTATTATTGCTAACCATAATAGAAAAAAATATTATGAGTCAAAAATATACATGGGAATGTACTAATCATAACATATGGAGAATTTATAACTTGTTTTGGGATTTTTCCTAATTTGGTAAAATTATGTTCCAGTCTACTATAATTGTATGTTGAAATAACATATTAATATGAAAACACTACGGTTTTTTGATGAAAAGTTTGAGAAAGAAGTGTGTGAACAATGACACACATGTTCGTATAGGAATGCGGTTTTTATATTTAAAATTTTGACCAAAGTAATGAAAATGTTGCTTACATTATTAGTTCATTTTTTCAAATAAGTTTGTAGCATCATAAATTTTCACCCTTGACAATTTCACACTAAATTTAGCTCCCCCTTATGTGCCTAGACCCAATTGTGTTTTTAAATTTCTTGTTTTATGATCTTATTTAGAAAATTAGAGTTAAATTAGGAATTATCATTTAACATTTACTTAACGAAACAGAAGCCCCGAAATAGATTTGGACTAGGGCACTAGCACCCATGTCAAACCTATTTTGGCTCTAATTTAAATATTTCATTGTCGACATTTTAACATCTAGAAATTTGAATTCATTTGTTGATTGTCGGTAATTAATTTGTGGTAAATTAAAGAAATGTATATAAATTCAATCCCTTTCACCATAAAAAAGATCCTAGGTAGCATTTTGAAGTGACAATTGAGCATCCTAAAAAAGCAATCAAGAGTAGAAATAGAAAATTTTACAACACATATTATCAATCAAGTATCATCTTACCAATGCATCAAGTTTTCATGTGAGTTCATACATGTTTCATGTCTTTTTGTTTTGTGAGCACTAACACTTGCAGGAATTCAAATCAAGCATTCAATTATCCTTGAAGGTTATGAGTACAATGACTTCAATCCATAAAGGAATGTACATTTGAGTGGTAAGTTGCAACACTTTTCCATTTATCATTCAATTATCCATTTTCCTCTACCTAATCAAGGGTAAGCACTCTCTTACATCATCATAGTCATTGTGGAGGTAAACATGAAAAAATGAGATTTGACTTAAGCAACCCCCTATATGACACAACATTTTCCCTCCTCTCTTATGTGTAGGTTACAGATATGAAGTGAATTTGGCAGAGGATTGAAGACCTAATTTCTCAATCAAGCATTTGAAGCTTATATGTTGAACGAATTGGAGAAAGTGGAACTAAAAACCAACAAATGAAGTTCTTACACTCAGTCTAGGAAGGAAGAGCCTACAGAAAGGGACCAACTGAGATCTTTCTAAAGCTCTACATTCTTAGGTCTAGGGTGCCAATGCCCCTATCCAACCAACTTAAGCTCAAATTTATATGTCAGGTTCCTTTGTATCTACACTATGCTTCTCTATACTTTGTCTTTGGTTTTTTGAAATGTATTTGTCTATAATCACATCAATTTGCTACATTTTCATGGTTAACCTAGTGAAACATAAAAAAAGAGATTTTATCAAGGTGAATAGATCAAGATGATGAGCCACTAATTCTCACTATGAAACATTCAATTATGAGTTCCAAAATTCCTAAATAACAATCAGAAACTAATCCTAACTATTATAGCAATGAAAAGGGAAGTTTTGAGAGCTTAAAATGATGTGTACCTTGCTACAAGAAGGTTGTAATTAGGGCACAAAGGACTCATTCACCTTTAGTGGTGAATGGGTCCCTATTAGGGTTTCTAAAACTAAGATCTAGGTTCTATTCCTTGATTCCTACACTCTTAGATTCTCGATTGTCAGCCCCTAAAAAACCTGTAGAAAATTCAGTAGCATTCTTTGCGTGTTCTTGCACTATGAATGACAACTTTGCAACTTGATAACTTTGACAATTTTACAAGTCAAATTTATCCTCCACTTGATCTTCAATCTGTAAATCTACAAACACACATTCAAGAGAATAAAAAGTTGTTGATTGTTAGTGAATAGGGGTTTTCCTAGTCAAACCCCCTATAGGTAATAAAACCAAATGATGAAATAATGAAATTGAAGAATGAACATGAAATAATGCAATGTAGATACCGTGGAAGTTGTATTAGAATGTAAATTTGAAAATCAACATGAAGTGGCCATATAGAATGTAGATCTTGATCTCAAATTAGATGTGAAACAATGCTTGCAAGTAGATCTTCAATGCTACATCAACAATCTTAGCTCAACAACATGCTTGAATGCCCTATGCCTTTGACATGACAAAATGATATTGAATTGTTGCAATAAAATCTTGATAATCTACCTTTGAATGCCTTTGAAATTCTCTTGGACTCATAAACTTTCTCTTAGGATGCTCATTCAAATTTTCTAGGATTGCTTAGGATGAAACTATGTGAATTAACCTCATATTTATATTAAATCTAGAGATTAACCTCAAAATTCAAATAATTCAAGCTAATGCCAGATCTAGAATTGAAAATCATAATCATCCTACCAAAATTAAATTCAAAAAGGGGTGTCCTATGTGAGGAGGATCCATTTTCCACTAAAAGCAAATGGGTCCTAGCACAACTTTATAGGACCTTGCTTTGGGGGGTTGAAAGAACACCAAAAATCCACCTCAAAAATGCATAGAAAGGGGGGTCCTATGTGGAGAGGACCCATTCACCATTAAATATGAATGGGTCCTATCACCATTTTCTAGGACCTTAATTTTGCCAAATTAAATTTTATGCAATTTGATTATTGGGTGTCAGGATAGATCCTTCAAAAGGTGTCATTAATAAGGCTTAAATTTGAATTAAAGGGGCTAATTAAGCTCAATTAACCACAATTAATTAATGAAACCTTAGATAAGTGTGAAAGTGTACTACACCACTTTACAACACCCTAAATAAGGCACAAATTAAGTACATTGTGTTAAAAGGGGCTCTAGATCAATATGAATGTGTACAACACATTACAACATTAAATCAAGGCATAATGAGGTTAATTCAATATCACTTATTCCCAAATTAAGTGTGCAAAAGGGTTACTTTTTTTTATAATACATTTTTCCCCACTTCAGTGATATTTTTCCCCCATGACAAAATCACACTAAAGTAGACATTCAAGACACTTTAGTATGGAACAATAACAAAGATACATAGCCATGCCCTATCAAAGGCCAAGAAAAACAAATGATAAAGCACAATCGTTCCAACATCATTTGGAACGAGGTTGTTTTTCTGTAACATACACTGCTCACTCTGGGGTAGTGGAACCTCAGTCTGTTCACTAGGTGAGTTATCCCAATCAACTCACTCTAGGGTAATGGAACCTTAGTCTGTCCACTAGATGAGTTATCAGGCAATCAACTCACTCTGGGGTAGTGGAACCTCATTCTATCCACTAGGTGAGTTATCCCAATGAGTTGATAAATGAGAGAATCATATTAGCCTCCCATACCATACTGAAGTTATCCTCCTAACAACTCCAATAAGGCACCACAATGTAATGCTTTTGTAAATGCTTTTGAATTTCATGTCTATAAGATTTTTTTAAAGGGGATTTTTCTTTGTTTGTGTAAGGTCTTCTTCTTAGGGAACATTGTGCCTAATTTCTCCAAGAGAGGACAAGTCAAAGAATATCAGATCGCCACTTATGGGATGCCTCTCATTTCACATCATGTCATGAAGGGAGATCGTATGCTTAGAAATATCACACTCTTAGAGGAAATCAAACCCAATGACACCACCAAGAAAAGGACATGTCACAAGAAAAAAGAAAATCATGCCATAAAATATGCAAAATGTCAAAAAATGTCATCGATGTATGCTCCCACTTTAAAGCAGTTGCTAACACCATTACTGTGAGCAATTGCTTTAAAGTAGCCTGTGTTTTTTCCTAAGACATGAGAGCTTTCCTCGAAAAACCCTATGCCAAGTCATATGTTTCCAAAATAAAGCTACGCCATGAAGTAGGAAGGAAGGTTTGCCCCCAAAAATACATAAGGGATTTATGGATTAGGGGTTAGTATGTCTTTGATACATTGTTGTTTAAGAGCTTGGAATTGTCATCATTCCCCAAATATTCATAGAACTAGAAGAATGACACAAAGAGAGTGAAAACAAAGAAAAATCCTTTTTAGGTCAACATGGAAGAGAACTAAATGTCTCAACACCTTGCGTCATCCTCAAAAGGAAAACACAAGACACATGAAAAGATAAAAGGATAATATTTTGAGTCAACATGGAAGAGACCTAAATGTCTCGACACCTTGCATCATCCCCAAAAGGAAAACATAAGACAAATGAAAAAATAAATGCTTATGACATAGAGAAGAATGTAGGTACATATAGAAGAATGCAAAAAAAGAGAGAGATACATCAAATGAAACATCACAGGGGATCACATTACACACATAAAGAAACATGAAAAATCAAAAGACTAGTAAGGCACATGCGATTCAACCTAAAGTAGGTCGTTCGCATCCCAATATCCGTTTGTATAAACAAAAGGTGGGGAACTAGCCAAAGGGACAAGAGCAAGTGTTGAACTAGGGGAAGCACCAAGTTCAACACTCTTTTTAGGAGATTTTTCATTTAAGTTCATAGAAGAAGAAAATAATGTGTTCAATTCATCATGCACTTCTTCATCAATCTTTGCAATATCAATGTCATCATCGAGATTAATCACAATGGGAGGTCGAGGGACAATGTCCATGGAATGTTCTTGTTTATGTTGCGGTGAGGGTATAGGATCATCATGAATTAATTCAAGTTTGGATTTTGATTTTCTATGTTGTTCTTGTCTTCTTGAGTTTGTAACTTACGAGAAATAGTGCGATGTCTACACCTACACTCTCTAGCAGTTCGATTTATTTTTAATTTATTATCAATTTGTGTTTTTGTAAGAGTGGTTTTGTCAATCATATGTTCCTTCTCTTTCTTGGGAGGAATAAAAGAAACAACAGTAGCTTGTTCAACCGCTTTCTCTTTAACATGTAAACTTGTTTGATTCTAGGAGGGACAACGGGGTTGTTTGTGTTATCTCATGGTCTCTTGTAGGAAATAATAGGACTTGATATAGGTTTTTCTTGGATGTTAGGAAGGGATTTTGGTTCAATCATTGTTTCGTCAAGGATAGGAGGTTCAATTATAGGTTGAGACATATTTCCAAGGGATAATTTTTCTATTTTCCTTGCCTTGAACTTTTGATATAATTTGAAAAATAAGTCCTCACGAGGCTTAACAGGTTCCATAGGCTCGGGCCAAAATAAATCTAATGAAAAGTTCCCTCAGGCCAACGCAAGATTAAATCCACTATGATGCACACAAAATATATCATTACCAAATGGAAACTTTAGACATTTATGCACAACCAAAGGGACGACATTCGTGGAGTGAAGCCATGGATAGCCTAACTTCACATGACATTGGTCCAATTGCGGAATGATGGTGAATGAGACAGTTAATGTTTTCGGACCAACTTTTAAAGGGAGATCTATTGAGCCCATCATAGGACAAGAAAATCCATTATGCGTCTTGATCCATGCTTTTGATTTATCATATGTATCTTGATATAGTTCATGCATGAATAGGAACTCTTCAGTGATCACATTCTCTCCGCAGACGGGATCAATCAATATCCCTTTAGTGGGCTTATTATTAATTCGACCAACTATGTAAAGAGGACCATCAAGTGTACGTTTAAGTATGTCATTTTGTGAGAAAGCAATGTCAAGAGGCTTTTTAGTCGATCCCTTACAAGGTCTAGCTTCAATAAATTCTACCATTTGAATCGGTTGTTCTTCATTTATGATTTCATCATCTATGTCAACATTCATCACATCATTCTTAATTTTCACATGCTCTATCCACCTTGGTATACGATGTCATGCAACTGGAAGTAAAGCATACCCAATAGACATGGCCCCTAGTTGTACACTTTCTCCTCCTATACCATCTTTGTTAATACCTTCCCCAAACCTACTGGAAACCCATGCCCCCTACGGTTTGGAATCAAGACACCAACAATCAATGGGCACAATACATAGTTGGATCTATCATATCTCTCTGCCAGGGTCTCCCATCTGATCTCATAACCCTATACACCAAACTTAGACTCATCCTCATAGTCATAGTAATCATAGATCGCTTGCAATCATAGATCGCCTACAACCCTTGAACATGATCATATCTCACATGTTCCTTGTGAATCGACAATCACAATTGTACATACCTAAAATTGGTCTAGGCCTGCGAGTACATATTCGACATAATTTTCTATAGTCTGCGGTCATGATTAAATAATGTTAATTATTTAATTAACTTTTCTAGCACATATTTCATCTATTAATTAAATACCCCTTTTTAATTAATTCATTAATTCATTAAATGACCTTTATCCAACTTGACTAATTAAATACATCACAATTATTTAATTATGTCCCTAACTAATTTATTCTACCCCCTTTATCTATCAATTAAATAATTTATTATTTAATTACCCCTTTATCATAATTTTCCAACTATAATTAAATATCTTTATTTAATTGTTCATTTAACTCCCTTTATCTATAATTAAATATTTATTATTTAATTATTCATTTAATCCTTTTCAAAAGTCAATTAAATAAATTATCTTTATTTAATTAAAGTCTCTTATTTTCGAATGTTGAATTAAATTAACATTTAATTCATATTTGATATTTATGTCACATTCTTTTGTCAATCAGTTGACTAGGTCATTCACTCACCTTCGGACTCGAGTTCTATTTTTAGTTCTCTAGTTATCTCTTCAGTTTAAACACCAGTTTAACTATGTGAGAGAACTCTCCATCACAACTAGTCGATTCACTAGTTCTAACTCATGTTTGCATTCGAATGCATTTATTCTCCAACTTCTAACTTTGGCTTTTGCATACAAAGTCTATTTCTTCTATTTTTGAAGATTAAGATTGGAACTCATGTTCTAACTCACGTTCTAAAATTAGTCTTTATCCTGCAATTGAACTCACGTTCTAACTCGTGTTCTATATGTTACATAACTCTTTGCATGGCATTCATCAATCTCATCCGTCGATCTCTCTTTCAATCTGAGTCGATCGTTCGAAAACCTACAATCTATAAAATGGCCTGTCCCAATCATTATTTCTCTCTCCCGAAACTATACACTTTTGAGAAGAAACAATCTTTGATATTTTGCTTAGACATTCAACACAGCTATACTTGCATTCAAACACAGAAATTTGAGGGCAACAACACTAAAAAGGAAAAATGGAGAAGAGCAATGGAGTTAATTCGAAACGGTGAATACATATTCAGTGAGATCAATTCAGTTTGTTAATTATTCATTATGTTTTCAGTTTCGTTCTTTATTGTTTGATTTTAGATTAGTTTCGATTTAGATTAGGATTAATATTGTTCTTTCTAGTTGCAGATCTTATTAGACAAATTTAATCTGAAGTTATATTTGGTGAACCCAATGTGAATCACACTTCAAATCCGCACATCTTTCCGTTTTTCATGTTTTTTGTAGGTTTTTCATCCAGTGAACCGCATCTGTCAAAAACAGCGACGCAACTATCATTACGAACCGCATCTGCAATGCCATACGCCACATCTGCCTGTCAATCGCCGCATCTACCTATTAATTGCCGCATCCACCTATCATCGAATTACCAAACCGCATCAAACACTCCATTAACCACATCCGCCTGTCACCAGTCAAACCGCATCTGTGGCTCCAAAAGCCACATCTGGCTGGTAAAAGTTTTTCATTTTTTTTATCGATTTCCGTGCATCCATGTTTTCAATTTTTGCTTTTTAGGTGATTTGGATTTTCGCTAATGTTTGTTACAGTTGTGTCAAGGTGGAATAACAAGTGTTTGCAAGATGAAGCATAGAAGACAATACAAAAATCAAAGACAAACAATAAACTACTAACAAATTTGCATGCAGGACCTAATGCTTTTATCTTTTTAGCAAGCGTTTCGTTTGATAGATAGATAATTGTCATGTGGAATAAAATGAACTTCTGTTTGGTAGTGTAAATAATCTCATTTGGGCTTAATAATTTACCAGTGTTTTTCATGTCTGCATTGTTAGTTTAGAACCCCACGATTTAGTAATCGAAGTATCCTCTCCCCTTGCGCATTCATGCGATCTTGGGTATAAGAGAAATGGTTACTGACTCTAGAATTTGGGCCTGTCTTGGTGGGAAAAAGTACTCACCCCAAGATGATTCAGACCGGTAGCACGCTAAAGCCAAGCGACTTCCAGCTGGTATACAAAAGTGGATTCTTGGGGAAACCCCAAGAATCATGTGCACTATTCCGATGAGATGGACATAAATGGACTCTCGCCGAAGTTGGATAGTGTCCCACGAACGGAATGCTCGAATTAAACACCTTGTTGTAGAGTTACCAAAATCCTATCTACTTGTTGGCGTAGTAGGGTCGGCCCTATGAAGTCGTCTTACAATATTACGGTTTACGTGTAGAGTTGAAAGGTATGCCATGGGAGATTCATGGGTACTGTAGCTTGGTTGCCCCATATAAGTGAGTGTCATGGAGGGGAGCTAGTGGGGTCAAGCTACTAATCATCCACCGTAAATATGCGTAGCTGGAGAAATCCAAGTAAGAACTCAACAAGTACTGTCCTAAAAGCCTAGGGTGTAAATGTTTTTCGAGTCTCAACAGTCCATCCATCACAAAACTGAAAATACTTTGACTGTTGAGTTTATTGTTTGTTGTATTTTCCAAAATTTTGATCAAACAAACAAAATTCAGTCAAACAACTTTCAGGAAAAATTTCAACTGTCAGAAACAGAGTCACATTTGTCAGTTTAAACACCGCATCTGTACTAGTGAGTTGCATCTATTAGGGGGAAAGCCACACCTGGCTGTCAAAATTTTCACTTTTTCATAGTCTACATAACACGAGTCACACCTATCACAGTCTGAGTCGCATATGTTCATGCAAGCCGCATCTGTCAGTTTTCGAGTCGCATATGTTCATGCAAACTACATCTGTCAGTTTTCGAGTCGCATGTGTGCATGAAAACCGCATTTGTCAGTTTGAACGCCGCATGTGCATAGGTAAACCGCATTTTTCATAGGAAAAACCGCAACTGTCAGAAACTTTGCATGCACTGTCAAAAAGCCACATCTGTAAAAATTTGAACCGCAATTGTTAGGAGAACCGCATTTTCTTGTCAACAGAAAACATCAAAAACTGCGAGTTGAGTCTGAACATCATTGTCATAATTTGTTGTGGGTTCTTAAAATCAACCTTAGATTTGAAACTAGTAAATTTTGCTCAAAACCTTGCATCGTTAGGTGTCATATACGTCTTAGTTACCATCATTAGGTGTCATATACATCTTAGTTATAGTAAACATCCTAGTCATAGTCTTCTTAAGTTGCATGCATATAGATACTCCTTAGGAAATTGCATATCACAAGATTAGATAACTTTCCTCGTCATTGGAAACATTCATGTGTCGATTTGTCAAAATCATTGAACCTTGTCACTTTAGTCCCATCTAGTGGATCTTTTCAGCTCATTTAGTCTAGGTTGAAAAATTCACGTTGTCACTGTCCTTGTCATACAATCAGGTTCCTTGGTCGAAAACAAGTCTTTGCATGCATTTATCCCATAGGTGGTAGGTTATACCGTCTTAGAATCGTTTATCATCATAGTCTACTCACATCTTGCATATTGTCAGTCCTATCATATGTCATCTTAGTGTACGTATTTTAGAAACCATTCTAGCTACGTCATTTATCGTCAGAAAAATCCAAAAACATAGACGTAGGTCATATCAGTTTTTAGACATAGTCTGCATTACCCATTTTGAGCAACTTTTTCATGGTCGAAACAAGGTCCCAAAAGAAACACAAAGCAATGACAGACCCCAACGAATTCATCAATCCGTTTGCAAACCAACCGTCAAGAAGTAAACAACCACACAAGCCTTTGCTAGAAAAACATGTCACTAGGGACACACATGGTCAGATTTACATAGAAGACATAGACGGGGCAGTACAAGATCCTGAATTTGAATCCTTCATGGATGAATTTCTGGCAAATGATCCCCAACGCTATCTAGCAAAATTGCTAGCAGAAGGTGCCAAACTACCCATAGGATTTGATATTCGTACTTTGCTAACATAGTCAACTCAACCATCCCAAACTGCAACGTCAACGGTTTCTATTCCCCAAATAACCACAGCAATACCAACTGGTATACCAACTCAAACATCGTCAATTGTAAACACAACCCCTTTCAACATAACACAAGGTTTATAATTCACTGCGGGGGCAACTTCCTCCAACCCCTTTGGCACCAACACGACTGGTAAGAGAACCAAAGTTGGCGGAAATATACCTATACCAAGTCAAATCATTCAAACAGGAAGCATTCCTATTCCAAATCAGACATTTTAGATAGGAAGCATTCCCATACCTACTCAAACCATTCAAACAGGGAATATCCCTATACCGAATCAGAATATCTTGACAGGATATATTCCCTTGCCTAATCACAACCCGTCACAGAACATGGCATATCAAAATGCTTACATTGATCCAAATATCATGAACACCATGTCGTTGACGCAAGTCGATGTCCTTCAAAACAAGATGCAAAATCTTCAACAGCAGATGGACAACATGTCTATGTCCAGAAAATGAACTATCTCAGCACAAGACCTATGTCCATGTCCCTTTGACAAAGTGTTTTACATGACACCTTTCCCCCATGGATACATTATACCAATTTTGCCTAAGTATAATGGGAGAAAGAATCCTATAGAACACATTAGAGAGTTCTCAACAATGTGCATGGACATAGCATATGACCCCACATACTTGATGAGACTATTTCCACGAACCCTTGTCGGGATAGGACTGGAATGGTTCTCTAAATTACCATATGGTATACGATCTTGAGGTGAATTAGCTGAGAAGCTTATCAAAAATTTCGCCTTTAACATAGACAATGAGGTAACAATTGCAACTTTGTGCCACACGACACAAGAAGATGGTGAAAATTTCACCACTTTCTTTCAGAGGTGGCGAAGTCTAGCTAGTAGGTGTCCAGTTGAAAAACCCGAAAAACAAAAGGTCACAATATTCCTAGAGAACATCAACCCCAAATTGTGAAGCGATCTAAGGGTACACTATTGTACTTCATTCTTAGAATTGGTACAAAAGGGAATCATCCTTTAGAAAATCCTTATAGACAAAGGAGAAATGAAAGCACCGGGCAGAAACCCCATTGTCCAAAATCAAAACGTGCCAAATGATAGAAGGCAATTCTGGTCTAGGAACAAAAATGTTACAAATGATGGCATTGCTGATGTTAAAAACATACATACGAGACCAATTATCACACTTAGAGGGTACAACTCCAATCAAGACATGACAGATAGTCCAGATCAACAAGCTAACTATGTCCAAAATTCACAGCAACAAAGACCACAACAAAGGAGATTTCCTACACGTGAATTTACACCTTTAGGACAACCAATCGAGGTTATTTACAAAGAGTTGATTAAACACAATCTCATCAAACCTTTGGAACCAAGGGAGTATGATCCGGGACAATTTAAACCTTCTTGGTGGGATGACAAAGCCCATTGTGAATATCATCAAACCAAAGGGCACAACCTCCAACAATGTCGTCAACTCAAGAACATAATACAAGACTTTGTTGAGAATGGAACCATAGAGGTTGGTGGGCAGAAAAACACTAAGAACAGTGATCATAAGGTCTTCAAGGACCCATTACATGACCACACAAAATGAAAAGCCTCCAGTTCGGGACCTAAGACCAATCCATCAGCCAATTACGCAAACACCAACTATGACTATGGAAAAGGAAAGATCGTATATAGCCTCCGCGCGGCAAATGAGCATGTCGATACCTTCACCATTAAGAAGCATCTGGAATGTAGTGTAAACACACGTAGAACTAAGATCACTATTCCAGGTCGTTCTTCTGAGCCATCTACGCAAGCTTCCAAGTTCAAGTACAATCTTCTTGATCAATTGAGTAAAACCCCCGCGCAAATATTTATCTTGGAATTGTTGACCTTATCACCTGGGCATCGATCCATCCTTGACAAAGCTCTACAGAATACAACTGTTCCTATAGACTTAGATGTCAATCGTTTCGAAGAGATGGTGGGATATTTAACCAATTCGCATCATGCCACCTTTTCCCAACAGGATTACTCAACTGAAAAGTCAGATCATAATGACCCCTTACATCTTGAAGTCTTAGTCCATGAAACTAGAGTCAGATGAGTCTTGGTAGGCGGAGGAGCAGGTTTGAACCTGTGTACCCTTAAATTGGTTAAGGCATTAGGATTCTCAGAAGACTATGTAGATACCTCTAAGAGTATAGTCATCAAGACTTACAATGATGAGGAAAGATCATCCAAAGGAGTTGTCACACTCCCTATCCGAATTGGCCCAGCAATCATGAACACCAGCTTCCAAGTCTTGGATCTCACCCTCCCATACAACTTGTTGTTAGGTAGACCTTGGATACATGCAATGAAGGTTGTACCTTCAACATACCACCAATGTCTCAAATTCCCCTATAATGGCACAAAGATCACCATTGATGGTGATCCAGATCCTTTTCAGTATTGTATCCACAACGACAAGTGCCAGTTAACCAAGAAGCTTCTTCATCCACTTTATCCCAATACATTGACCCCTCACATCTCACTAAGTCCCTTTCATTCAAACCACCATCATCCACTCCAAAACTCGAGATCCAAGACAAGGGTTGTGGCGAATACAAAATAAAGGCATCATACTATGTTAGTGAATTGATTACACCTAAGGCATATGGCCTACCCATGGCCGATAGAAGACAGTCAGTGGTCACGTTTCATGTTCCCCCTACAATGACATTAACCAAATGGGGAGAGTTAAGGGAAGAAATTGTGGATCAAGGTGATTCCTGGTTGTATCAAGAAGAACATGAATACCCCTCCCCGTCTATTCAAATAGCCAAGGACCAGTACGGAAAAGGTTTTAAAATAATGCAAAAGAAGGCTATGATAGGCACAGTGGGTTAGGTTTATATCAGAATGGAAGGATAGAACCAATTACTATCTACCCACGACCGAAATATCTAGGGCTAGGGTGTCAACCGCTTAGAATCGGGTTTCCTAGTACTTCGTTATCGTTTCAAGAGGAAATGAATGATTATGCAGACATCGAGACATTTCATGAAACACTTCCCCTAATTTATGGCAAACCCCCACTTTACGACAAACCTCCAATCTATGATGAATCCCCTTACTCTAGTGATGGTGAATGGGAGTCCCTTTCATCTACTAGTACTATGAACATAGATGCCTTATTTTGAGAATTGGACCTCAACGTGAAACCTAAACCAAAACTATCTAGTCCTCGTCCTAAGAAACACTTGTCCAAACAAGAATGGCAAGAGAACTATTATTGGGAAACCCTTGATCATGCATCTTGGGCACCTGAAAACCCATCTTTTGATGAATCTACCCTTACTATGGTCCCACATCAGAGTATACCTACACCTAGGAGGAGAACAAGAAGGAGTTAGTCCAAAAATTCTACGACCATGTCAACCACTCCGTATTAACCTTGTCAGTAGATACCTTTAAAAAATCCGATGATGACATGCCCCTTATATATCCCGAACTCATCGACTGGGATCAACAAGGTACACCTATCATAGATACATTCAAGAACGACGAAGCAATTGCTGAGTTCATGGGACTTAGAGAAGGCATACCAAGAGGGGACCATAAAGCAGGTTTTACCATAGACTTGGACGATAAGGCATACTTTGGGGAGTCTATTTGCACCTCTAGTCACAAAAATGAAAATGAAAAGAAAAAAGACAATAAAAAGAAAAATGATGAGTCCCTAGGTGAAAACCGAAAGGCACCTTTGGACAAAGAAAAAGACAAAATAAAGGACGTATCCGAGGGCGAAAACCTCTCAGAGGCACCCAAGGATAGAGGTCGAAATATTCTCCCCGTTGAACAAGAAAAGTCACTGATGCTAGTGGAAGAATCTGTTGAAGTCAACATAGGTATAGAAGAGAATCCTCGGAAGTTATATTTTGTAGCTTCTTTAACAGAGACAGAAAAACATGAGTTTAAGGACTTCTTCACAAAGAGACAAATAAAATTTGCATGGTCGTATGCTAACATGCCTGGGCTGGATCCATACCTAATATTGCATCATTTACCACTACAGCCAGGTATTAAGCCAGTCAAGCAAAAGTTGAGGAAGATGCATCCGCAAATTGCTCTATTGGTCAAGGTAGAACTTAAGAAACTTTTGGATGTAGGATTCATAAGGACAATAGACTATGCAGATTGGATATCAAATCTTGTACCAGTGACTAAGCCAACTGGGGGCATTCGCATTTTCACTGACTTTAGAGACATCAACAAGGCATGTCCTAAGGATGACTTTCCTTTGCTGAATATCGACATGATAGTAGACCTTACAACACGATACGAGATGCTATCCCTCATGGATGGTTTCTCTAGATAGTAGACCTTACATATTGTTGGAATGTTATGTCGTTTGGCCTTAAGAATGCAAGAGCTACCTACCAACAGGCCATGACTACAATTTTCCATGACTTTGTACATACATTCATGGAAGATTATGTGGATGACATCATAGCAAAATTAGAAACAAGGGAAGATCATTTGAAAGTCTTAGACAAGATATTCCAAAGGTTGGAGAATTACAATGTCAGGCTAAATCCGAAGAAGTGTGTCTTTGGAGTCAAATCAGGGAAACTGTTAGGGTATATCATCTCTCACAGAGGCATTGAAGTAGATCCAGAGAAGGTAAGAGCTATCATAGAAATGCCTCCCCCAGTCAGTATTGGTCAACTCAGAACCCTACAAGGGAGATTACAGTCAATTAGACGTTTCATAGTACAATTGGCAGATAAAATACATCCATTTCAGCATCTACACAAGAAAGGAGTGCCATTTGTATGGACCCTTAAATGTCAAGAGGCCTTCCAGCAAATCAAGGACTATTTGGTTACTCCACCAATCTTAATGCCACCTATAGAGGGAAAACCATTAATACTTTACATCTCAGCAACTCAGTTGGCATTAGGGGCTCTTCTCGCACAACACGATGATCAAGGTCATGAGAGAGCAGTCTATTATATCAGTCGTACCTTAGTGGGCTATGAGTTGAATTATAGCAACATAGAACGTGCCTGTCTTGTGGTAGTCTTTTCTACCCAAAAACTTCAGCACTATATGCTCAATCGACAAACAATGCTAATTGCAAAGATTGATCCACTTAAATACCTCCTAAGTAAGGCAACTTTAACAGGCCGATTGGCTAAATGGGTCATGATACTTAGCGAGTATGACATTCAGTATGTCGAAAGGAAGGCTATAAAAGGACAAGTGATTGCAGATCAACTAGCTGATGCACCTATAAAGGTAGACCATCCATTAGTGGGAGATTTTCCAGATGAGTTCCTCTTTAACATTGACATTAAAACAGAATGGAAATTGTACCTTGATGGGTCACACACAAATCGTGGTTTAGGAGCTGGTATCTTATTTGTCACACCTTAAGGTGATACCATTCCCAAATCATTTGGGATTGCATTTCCTTGTACCAACAATATAGCAGAATATGAAGCTCTAGTGACAGGGTTGAAAATGGCAGTTCAATGGACAATTAAGAGCCTACATGTTTTTGGCAACTCTCAACTTGTAATCCGACAAGTAAATGATGACTACGAGACTAAGGATGAGAAGCTTACATCATACAAATGAATGGTAGATAGTTTCAAACAGTATTTCAAAGACATAACTTTTTAACAAATACCACGTATCCAGAATAGAGTTGCAGATGCAATGGCAACCGTGGGTTCCTTGTTGGATATTCTGAGTAATGTGCCTAAGTTTGAGTTCTTGGTTGAACAGATTTTGGTTCCCGCTTATGATGTCCCCGATACTGCAATAGTGTGTACCATTGTCGGTCCTACGTCTCCTTGGTATAAAGACATATTCGACTACCTCACTGACCAAACCCTACCACAAGACTTGTCTAATAACCAACGTCGAACATTCATCTGAAAGTTAGCAAAGTACACCATCATCGGAGAAACCCTATATAGACACACCTTAGATAACGCCATTATGAGATGTGTCAATGCTGAAGAAGCATAAACAACTTTGTGAGCGGTACACGAGGGTATATGTGGATCTCATTCGAGTGTTACCACTCTAGCCCACAAGATTATGAGACTAGGTTACTATTGGCCTGCAATGGAGAAAGATTCATACGTCTTTCTAAAGAAGTGTAGACAATGTCAAATACATGGAGACTTGATAAGAGCACCAACGCAGGAGCTTCGTCCAATTACTTCACCATGGCCCTTCACCCAATGGGGACTCGACCTCATAGGTAAGATACACCCTCCATCATCAAATGGCCATAAATTCATCATCACCTCCACCGAATACTTCACCAAATGGATTGAAGCTATTCCCATGACATACATAACCGGCACACAAATATCTAATTTTATCCTAAACTATATCATTTGTCGGTATGGTGTACCACAATCCATAATCATAGACAATGGCCGCCCATTCAAGAACCAAGAAGTACGCCATTTATGTGAAGAATTCCACATCAAACACCATTTCTCCACTCCGTATTACCCACAAGGTAATGGCCAAGCTGAGGCATCTAATAAGATTATTGTTAGAATCCTTAAGAAGATTGTCAATGATGTTGGCCATGATTGGCACCTACAGCTTAATCCTGCCTTATGGGCTTATCACACAAGCATCCATACTCCGACCGGTGCCACTCCATTTTCCCTCGTATTTGGGTTCGAAGCTATCTTACCTATCGAGGTTGAAATACCTTCTCTACGGGTATCCTTGAAGGGTCATGTGGATGATGAAGAGTACCGTGTCTCAAGGTTACAAAAGCTAGAATTGTTGGATGAACGAAGACAGAAAGCTTTAGATCATTTGCAAGCATATCAGAATCGTCTTCGTCATAGTTACAATAGGAAGGTTCTCAATAGACATTTTGACATTGGTGACCTGGTATTAATGGAGAATCCTAAGAACCAAGCTGAAAGAGAGAAACCAAGTAAGTTTGAGCCTAACTGGTTGGGGCCCTATATAGTCACAGAAGCCTTTGGATCAGGAGCGTACCAACTCTCTACTCCTGAAGGAGAGCCGCTTTTGTCCCCTATCAACAGTCTACATCTAAAGAGGTTCTATGCTTAGTCTCTGAGAATCCATGTCTTAATCTGGAAAAATACAAAAAAAATGAAAAAAACAAAAAAATGGTTACCTTGATGAAAACCTGGCAAACAGGCGTCTTTGTAACACCAAAAAAAAAGAAAAAGAAAAGAGAAATAAATCCGTCCAATAGTGAAAACCACTTCGGTGGCACTATGGATAAGTACCATGGTGAAAACCTGGCATACAGGTGCCATGTGTAGTCAAGCTCGCTCTTCTGTCTACCATCATTCTAATCAGACTTTTTCACCATCATTCATAATAAATGGTTGTCTTATCAATTCCATGAAACGATTGACATATAGCGTCCATTCCCTCACATTACCCACTCCATCTTCCAAATCTTATTCCCGACTGGGGGCAAATCATGTCAGGTCATCATGTCAAGTCATCATGTCAAGTCATTATGTCAAGTTGGTCATCTTAAGTCAGTCACAGTCATAGTCGAACTACGTTGCCTCTGCGACTGGGACGTAGGAAAGGCCATCAATCGATGTGCCCCTGAGGCATTAGGTCTGTCAGTCTAGGTTTGTCATGTATCACACATTTAAATCATGACGCTTTGTATATTAAAAGTCATTGGTCATGTCGAACTATGAGGTCTTTGCGTGTACAACGTAGGCAAGGCTAATCAATTGATGAACTCTCGAGACCACACTAGGTCAGTCCAATAGGGTTCATTCACAATCACTATCACATAAGTGGCATATCATAGTTTAAGGTATCATCTCATGTCATACACAGTCAACACACGCACACACAATTTATCAGTCAAGGAATCAAAACAAGTCAAGCAACAACAAGGCAAAACATCTCAAATAGTTATCAAGTCAATATCACACACATTGTCAAAGCAATCAACCTATGTCTAAACAAGATATGTCTTTCTTGTCAATAGACGTCATCAATTGTCATAGTCTCGTGTGGCTTGTCACTTCAACGTCATCAGGCTCCAACGTCTTATACAGCACGTGTCTTACTGAAACCAGGCTTTGTCATGCCTTATACAGAAGTCACCAAGTCGAAACCAGACTCAACATCTTATGCAGTATGTGTCATTCTCTCACATTACGCTATGTCAAACATCAACATCAAACAATCCAACAAGATCAAGTTTTGGCGAATACATTTATTTGGCTTTATGACTTTATATCTTATTTTGTCTTATCTTATTATCGATTTGTGCAAAATCTTGTTACTAGCTTTCTCGAGGATGTCCCTTGAAGGATTTAGAGAAGCAACAATGTCCTAGGATTCTTTTTCTTTGGCTGATGTCTGTCAATTGTCTTTTTTAACATTGGTTTTTGAGTCATGTTACTAGCTTCCTCAAGGATGTCCTATCAAGGATTTAGAGGAGCAATGACGTCTCATGATCCGTCTTTTATTTGTCTATTGTCTGTGGTTTGTCTCGACAAAATGACTAGGGCAATTCTGTCCTTAGTCTGAGTTAAGACACTCCTTGTCTGTGATTGTCTGTTTTTCACAGATGGATGACTTTGTACACTATGGTCTATCTCATATCATAGTGTGTACTATCCATCTGTGTCATGTCCCGCCCAGTGATGATAACAAGCAAGTATAGTGTATTTGGCAATATATCGAAGATTATGTCTTTTTCTCAATCAATCAAACTTTCATTATATCATTTTCTCCATCAATCAAACTTTTATTATTTGTTACTAACATTCTAAATTCATTTTCATCCTAACATTTCTCTTCTTCGAGCATAAGGATAAAGTCCTGTGACACAATAATAACATTGAATCAATTGCATTAGCATACATTTCACATAGTTGCATTGCATTTCAACATATAAATAGTAACATTCATCTTCATTGCATTTCACATCATGACATAATGGGCATTGCATCATCATAACATCCATAATGTAAACATTACATGTACATATCACCATCATATATATCATTCAATTAATTATCATAAGTAAATAAAATCATCCATAACATCATTATAAAATGCATAAATCATAACATATAGAAACATTTCATTCATAACACATGTATATACATCATTTAGGAAACATAATCATCTAGAAATAAAGCATCATCCATAACATAAGAATTGCATATCATATAGAAGCCACCAAAATCATATATATATCACTCAAAGTGTGTCACAATATAATGTCTGAATGTATCAATAAATACAACATGAGCTTGCAGGCTCTCTAATCAAAATACAGTTGTCTACATAAGTCCCTGTCATCGTGTCCCGCTCCCCCTGTTGTCACGTGGTGATGGTGGTGGGAAAAGGTTCAAAGGTGGCCTTTGTGAGGTGGAAGGCCTATCATATGGACCTGTCCTCAGTGGTCCTACCACCCCCTCGGTACTCTGTGTCCTTTGACTCTGAGTATGACTCCTACCCTGACTACGCACCTCTGAAAATGTAGGAGCTCGTCTCTCTGCTGGCACTGCTGCCTCATAAAGATCTTTGTAGTATGTAGCTCTCTCCACCACTCTGATCAACTCTCGTACCATGCCATCAGATGAAGACCCACTACAAAGGCGTCTAACCTCTGTGAACTGCTACTCTATCTCATGTCTCCGGGCTATAGCCTGGTCTCTCTCCATGAGAGCACTGTCCCTCTTTGTCTGAGCACTGTCCCTCTCCGTATAAGCACTGTCTCTCTCTAGTCTCATCGCCTCAAACTCTGCAGTCATCAGTCTGAGTCTCTCCTCCAAAGCCTCCCTATCACCATCTCGAGGAGAATCATCATCCTGTCTCCCCTCTATAATCCGATCTCTGAGCTGTCTCTCCTGCTCCTCCATCGGTGCCTCCTCCTCAACATCATCCTCAATATCATCCTCTCCATATCCTACCAACACACCCAGTGGATCTAAAGCCATGTCTGCATCAGAATCCTCTGCAACATCTGCTACTCCGACATCTACCTCTACACGCTCCTCAACCACTGCCTCCGCTATAGCATGCTCACCCCCAGCCTGTACATCCACTCTCCCTCCGATGTCTGCCATCGGTACATCCACTGCCACTGCCTCCTAAATAGGTGCATGTCCACCTACCTGACCCCCTCTCCGTCCTCGTCTCCCGCCTCTACCTCTACCTCTATCATCATCTCCATCACCTCTACCACCAACTCTACCCACTCTGGCACCTCCACCTCTCTATCATCCTCTCGGCCCTGTGCCTCATCTCTCGACTGGTGCTAGCTAGTATGGATCCATATACGGAATAGGTCGATGCACTGCCCACCATGCATCGTATGCAGCCGTAGTCCTTGGATCTGCTAATCCATCTCTCCACCCCCACTGTATTGGTTGTAATGCCTGTATGTCTGCCTCAGCTGTAGTAACTGGTATCATGGGTCCCCACCATGGAACCTCTTTGGACGAACAAGCAAACTCTGCTCTGCTCAAAGGCACATCCTGAACCTCTTTGAACTGTCTCAGAACTCTATCTGGCAAGTGTCGCTCAATGATGTGAACACTAGAAACAGTCCTCCTAATAAGGTACTGTGTATGTCTGCAAAATGGAAAATGTATATCATCCGCCCACATCTCACAATCCATGTAAGGTCTCCGTATAAACTAATCAAGTGTATCCAATGCATGTCTCCAATATCCTGTGTCTCCAACATGGGTCTGCGTAATCTGTCATGTATATCAAAACACATATGGAAGTCTCTCCTCTCTCTCTACTATCACTGGAGGACGAAATACAACTATCCTCTCAAAACCCCATATCATCAGTAGTGTCATCCCACAACTCGATGACTGTGCATCTCTGTACGCAATGTCATGTAGATGAAAATACAACATCCCGAGTAGACATGGACCCCATGCATATCTCGTCTCACTCTCCAACATCCCAACCAACATAGCTCCCCATCCCACTGGAAAGCCATGACCTCGTCTATCTGGAAGAACAATACCCCCAATCAGAGTACATAGGATACAATCAATCTTTTCGTATATGTCTGCTAACACTAGCCATCTAATCTTGTAGTGCTCAATGTCGATCCTACTGATGTCATCAACCTGATAGAACCGCACCAACTCAGTCAACCCTTGTCGGGGATCATATGTAACCTGCTCTCCTCTAATGGGTAGCCTCAAAATCAGGAACACATCCTCTAATGTGACAATGGCCTCCCCAATTGGCAAATGAAACGATGATGTCTGAGAATGCCATCGCTCACACAGTGTCGTTAACAT
Organism: Sequoiadendron giganteum; assembly: GCA_007115665.2. NCBI lineage: Eukaryota > Viridiplantae > Streptophyta > Pinopsida > Cupressales > Cupressaceae > Sequoiadendron > Sequoiadendron giganteum. The sequence goes on from CM021100.1 coordinate 620,875,398, forward strand.
CCCCCTGTTCGCCCGAATGGAAGGCATCGACAAACAATGTCGTAGACCTAGAACCCATAGCAATCGAATCTCTGCAGAAGTCAAATTCTCTCTCAAATCAAACTATCTGGTCGCGACTCTCATGTATAAATCGGATCTAAAACTACCTGCATTTAAACCATGATGTCAAAAAAATTTCAAGTTTTACTTCAAAAAAAATTTCAAAAAATTTTACCAGCCAAATGCGGCTCACATTGACAAATGCGGTGCATTTTTTTCAAATGCGTTGCACAATGCCTCAATTGTGGTGCATACTATGTATGTTTCGCATATTTCTTCCACACCTATTCTAATACAGCACATGTGGTTCACTAAACCACATGCGGTGCATTGTTCCTCAAATGCAGTGCATTTTCATCGCCTCCATTTCTACTACATATGCGGTCATTAACGCATATGCGGCTCACTAGGTCACATGCATTTAACCCCTTAGTAGATGCGTTGCATGTATACACATGCGGTGAACTAATCTTCAAATGCATGCATTCCTCTAAATCCTATTCTAGCCTATGCATGAATTTGCACATGCGTCGTTTCGCAGTCAAATGCGGCGAGTACGACGACATATGCATCATTCACGATGCACTGCATTTGCGAAACTAATTTTCTATGCTTAGAAAAATGTGCCAAAAATACATTTCAAGCTCTCATTTTCGCGTACATATCAGTGGTCCTGCGTCAGCTGGCCACTAGAAGGTCTGGATCCGATATCCTCGATGCCTGGTGTATGGAATAGGCGCCATTTTAACAGTCAGTCAGAGCAAATTCTTAGTTTTTTCTATCTCCTCCGGGTGCAAATGAATTGAAATTTGACCTAATTTCTATTTATAGGTGGGTTAAAATGGCATTTCTTCAGCCCTACTCTATTGGTCGCTTAACCCTTCGACTTCAAACGACCCGTGTTCATCTGTATTAACTCCAAATTCGATTCCGTCAACTCCATAGCATTTCTAACTCTCAAATTGACTTATCGGGAATATTTCCTGATTTTTTTGAAACTTTTCAAAAATTGTCAATTTTCCCGAGGGAGCATACCTTACCTGTTTCATGTTGGGGCACAATCAGGGCATATTTTCTTTGACACAACGTTATACCAACATTGTATCAAAGAGGGGCAAACTGTAGATACCTAAAATTGGTCTCGGCCTACGAGTACATATTCGACATAATTTTCTATAGTCCGCGGTCATGATTAAATAATGTTAATTATTTATTTAACTTTTCTAACACATATTTCCTCTATTAATTAAATATCCCTTTTTAATTAATTCATTAAATGACCTTTATCCAACTTGACTAATTAAATCCATCACAATTATTTAATTATGTCCCTAACTAATTTATTCTACCCCCTTTATCTATCAATTAAATAATTTATTATTTAATTACCCCTTTATCATAATTTTCCAACTATAATTAAATATAATTATTTAATTATTCATTTAACCCCCTTTATCTATAATTAAATATTTATTATTTAATTATTCATTTAATCCTTTTCAAAAGTCAATTAGATAATTATCTTTATTTAATTAAAGTCTCTTATTTTTGAATGTTGAATTAAATTAACATTTAATTCATATTTGATATTTATGTCATATTCTTCTGTCAATCAGTTGAATAGGTCATTCACTCACCTTCAGACTCGAGTTCTATTTTTAGTTCTCCAGTTATCTCTTCAGTTTAAACACCAATTTAACTCTGTGAGAGAACTCTCTGTCACAACTAGTCGATTAACTAGTTCTAACTCACGTTTGCATTCGAATGCATTTATTCTCCAACTTCTAACTTTGGCTTTTGCATACAAAGTCTATTTCTTCTATTTTTGAAGATTAAGATTGGAACTCATGTTCTAACTCACGTTCTAAAATTAGTCTTTCTCCTGCAGTTGAACTCACATTCTAACTCGTGTTCTATCTGTTATATAACTCATTGCATGGCATTCAGCAATCTCATCCGTCGATCTCTCTTTCAATCTGAGTCGATCGTTCGAAAACCTACAATCTATAAAATGTCCTGTCACAATCATTATTTCTCTCTCCCGAAATTATACACTTTTGAGAAGAAACAATCTTTGATATTTTGCTTAGACATTCAACATAGCTATACTTGCATTCAAACACAAAAATCTAAGGGCAAGAACACTAAAAAGGAAAAATGGAGAAGAGCAATGGAGTTAATTCGAAAGGGTGAATACATATTCGGTGAGATCAATTCAGTTTGTTAATTATTCATTATGTTTTCAATTTCATTTCTTTATTGTTTGATTTTAGATTAGTTTTGATTTAGATTAGGATTAATATTGTTCTTTCTAGTTGCAGATCTTATTAGACAGATTTAATCTGAAGTTACAACAATATCTGATACATGTCCTCTAGGGTCACATCGGCCTCCCTAATCAATAGATGGAAAGTGCAAGTCTTAAAGTGCCATCGCTCTACTAGTCCTATCAACATGCCTTTGTTTTCCCTAACAATGGGCATATATGTGACATAGAACAACTCGAGGTCTAACAATGCCCGCCTCTCACAATCCGACAGCTGATCCTGAAGCTAAAAGGTCATTGATCATGACTCAAACATGTAGATATGGGGGAAGTACAACTTGAGGTCACTGTAAAATTCATCATGTCAATTTAACGCCTTCATTTGACCTATTGGACCTAAATTGCATGGGTCATTTTATCCCAAACTAGGACAAATTTTTCATCAGTCAATTGTGTCGATCTTCTTGTCAATTGTGTTGTAGAATTCATTCGTGTCAGTATTCTTGCACATGTGTCATGCAACCTCAATTGTGTTGCACACCTCAGCTAATGTGCCATTAGGGTCACATGCGGTCAACCCCTTGTCAATTGCATCATTTCCCCTTGCGCTTGTGGTGCTTTATGTCAATTACATCGTTCTTGGTCATATTTGTGACTCGAAAATCAAATGTAGTGCATCATTTTAGATGTGTCACACCATAACCATCTCACCCCTATAACCTAGCAATTGTGTTACGATGAGGTGATTGCAGCGAACCATAATCTGTGTTTCTCAAGCATGTACTTGTGTTGCACAACATGCGACACAATTGCCTGCTAAATTTTTCCTACCTATAAATGCACAAAAATAAATAAAAAATCACAAAGCAGGTTTGGAGTACATACTGAGGTGGGCGCTCCCTCAAGTCAATAGAAGGTGCAAATGTGGTAGCCTTGGTGTGTGGAGTGTGGAACCGGTGACATCTTCTTAGCTTCTCTCCTAGAGCTCCTAAACTTTCTAAATTTGGAATGCACAAATGAGTCGTTTTCTTAATCAAGGACATATTTATAGATAAAAAAATTAGGGTTTGCACTAGGGATGTGTACTAGCACACTATTTGACCACTTTCAACCTAAATTTGATCCCCTACATGACCTTCAAAATCAATTCTATCACTACCATTAAACTCCTAGCTGTCAAAATGTCTTATCGAAACAATTTTCCAATTTTTTTGAAAATTTACAAAATTCTCCCAGTGGGGCAAACGTCCACCCTGCTTTCACTGGGGCATGTTTTGACTAAATTTCTTTGACACAACGTGATGAACTGTATTATGTCAAAGAGGGGTGAAATGTAGATGTTGAAAAATTTCTTGGTCTGCAAGCGTCATTTTTCCATTGTCTTGGTCTTCTCTCCTACGTAATTAAATAATGTTAATTATTTAAATTCTTGATCAAGTTCCTCTATTAATTAAATAATTTTAGTTATTTAATTAATTCATGTCTTTATTCTCCTTTGATCAATTAAACAAATTATCTTTTTAATTGTGTCACTAACATTTTATTTCTCCTTATAATTAAATAAATTATTATTCATTTAATTATTAATTCTATCAATTCCTTTTTATAGTTAAATAATTATTTATAATTATTTATCTATTCATTGGTCTTCTTTATTTCTTCTATATGGTTAAATAATTATTAAAATTATTTAATTTCCTTTTATCATTTCTCCCCTATTGAATAATTAATCTAAATTAATTATTTGATTCTTCTTTTATATTTCTCCTTATTTAATTAAATTGGTTGCATAATCATTTTAATTAAATGCCCATTTTCTCTTTCTTCCATAAATAAATAATTTAAAAATTATTTATCCTCCACTCGATCAAAGACTCTCTTCTCATGAGTTAAATAAATTTATTATTTAATTCCTCCACTCTCTCATTTTTGAATCTCAGCCATTGATTGTCTTTGGTCTCCTTTTGATCGTGACCATCCATTTCATAGTCGTCCCTAGTCCACTACGTTGTGGTGCATGAGTCCTCAACCATCAATCTGAGAATTTTTTTAGAAGTTCGATCTCATCTGTCTATTTGAATGACTTTCTATAAAAGGTCTTCTCCTTCATTTTTAATTTAACAATCACATATCTCTGACTTTCATGCTTACTATTTGCAGGTACTTGCATACACATACAAAGAACTGAGGGAAAACTTGCAAAGGTTGTTTGAGGAGAGACAAAGGAGGTTATTCAACTTTAAGCATGGGGAGTTTATTATTTTGTTTCTTTCATTTCATTCCTCATATTTTATTGTTCTTCTTTGTTTGGACTGGATTTTTAGCTTAGATTAGTTCCGTGGTTGTCACTTTAATCTTTTCTATTCGATTTTTCTTACGCAAGTATTTGCTCAATGTGCTTCAATAGCCAATTTGACATGACCTCTCCACAAATTATCTAGATTATTCAATCATTTTTTAGAAGGATGAAGGTTGTTTTATATATATTTATGATTTTTGTATGAACGGTCAAGATTCAACAATGAAAGATCATGATCAACAATTGAGAACCATTGAGAGGAAAGATATTGATCAGTTAACTCCTCTGATTGATCCAATTAAGGATTTTAATTGAGTAATCAGTGAGATTAGATTGAATGATTTGTGGGATTAAAGAAATTAGATTGAGTGTTTAGTGGGATTGAAGAAGTCGGGTTGAGTGTTTAGTGGGATTAGCATAATCAGTGGAATTGGAAAATAGATTGAGAAATAAGAGGTCATGATTTATTCAATCAAGATATGTGAAGATGTATTAATTCATTTTAATAATTAATTAATATTTGAGAGGAACGTGCAAGTTGTATTTGACTTTAATAAATAAAGGTACATGTTTATTTGACCATGTTGAGTGATTTTGGGGAAATTAAATAATTGATTTAATTATTTGAATTTGGAGAAGGGAAAGTAGCTTAATTAAATAATTAATGATAACTATTTAATTAACTTAGATGAATAAGTTATGTTAGTGACATAATGAAATAATTAATGTTTATTTAATTAATCAAGAGAAAAATTTAAAAATATAATTAAATAAATAGGATATTTAATCAAAAAAGATTAATTGAAATGAATTAATTAAATAACATAAAGTCATTTAATTAATAGTGGAAATGTGATTTTTTAGATTATAATAATTAAATAATTGATCATTATATAATCATTAGGAAAAGATGAATACTAGTGTTAAAATGCTAGTTCGTAGGCTAGGACAATTTTAGGTATCTATAGACTCATCTTTGGTATGTGTCATGTCCTACATATTATGCACCCTATCACCCATTGAATACGAAGAAAGACATATCATTACCACTTTTTGTGCAATCTTACCCTATTTCCTCTTCTAGATCTCTTATGATTATTTACAATGAGTTTTGAATTGTAGTTGTTCTTATCTTTTTACTTTCATTACAAAAACTATTCATGAAATTATTTTCATTTATTTTTAGGTTCCCACAAAAAGTGTATCATAGGATGAGCCTACACAATTATATACTAGATAGAGTCAATTAATTTATATTTCTACTTAAATTTTAAAACTTACTTATGGTTTATTATTCCTGTTTTTTCAAGTTATCATTTAAAGTTCATGCCAAATAATGAGCATACATGATGACATATTGTAGAGTCCATTAATTTATGTGGACCCTTGTATTACTCTTTTACATTTAAATCTTAATTTATATGCAATATTTGTTAGTGCTATATATCTTGAAATGCATGATCATTCTAGGATTAGCATGCACTTCAAACTACCTGAAAAAAATATAATGGTAAAATTTGAGTACCTATACCATTTATTTTTTAGTTTTGTGCCCATTTTGAGGGAGTTCTTTAATGCATTTACATATCACAAAATGGTGTATTTTTGTGTAAATTCAAATCCCTTCTCCTAACCTTTACTTTTCCCCACATACACATGTTTCCATACCCCTTAAATTATCTAAACATGCACACATTTATATATATCCATACCAGTCATACACTAGTTACAATTATATATGCACACATTGTTGGGTAAAATTACAAAGACATATATCAAACTTTTATAAAGGAAATGACCAATAATGATCCAATTTTTTTAACTTGAATCACTAGAAAATATCATATATGTTTTTAATTTTGAAATGATGTAAAATAATAAAATGTTTATTTTTTAGTGTATTTTATATTTTTATTTTTCAAAAAGAATTAAAAAATATTTGAATATAGTTTTTTAATAAAACTAACACTATAATTTAGTGTTGATAATATGTTAAAAATTTAATTTACATGGGACATCACTCTTTATATGGTAATTTTTTTTTCCTTCAATTTTTTTGTGTATTTATAACTTGAAAATGTAGTGCAAGGATTTATTTTTCCCCCACTATAATTAAAAAAATTCAATAAACCTTAAAATTTGCATGTATTGAAAACACAATTATTTCTATGAGAGGTCACCTTTTGTTTTTAGTATTTATTTAAAATAGGGAAAAATATAACATAGATTCACATTTATTCTTTTCTCTAGTGCATCATGTTCTTTTCTTTTCTTTTTTTAATAAATTTTAATATTTTTCTTGACAAAGTAATCAACCTTATATTTTGGTGTTGATGATCCATTTTGAGTCAAAGTAAAAAGTAAAATATAAAAAAAACATATTTTAAAAAACTACAAATATTATTTGCATGAGTAAGAGTTGTTGAAATGTCAATTTTTTTGAATAATTTTATGTTTTTTAGTAAATTGGCTCCAAAGTAGTGCTACATATGCATGTAGTGGACACTTTTAGTCAAAAAAATGTTTCCCATATCTAACTTACCTAAAATGAATCTAACTAAAACATATGTTTTACCAAAAAAAAAAATTAGTTGGAAATGCTTAAATTAACTTGTGTTGATAAGTTGGTTGAAAGTGTGACACAAATTTGTACGTTTACCCTCATATGTATCTATTATCAATTATGATTTGACCCTTTGATGTCTTGAGTTATTTACATGGTCAGAAATTCAACCCTACACCTATGGACTTGAAGTTCACAAATTTCATATTTTCAAATTCAAAATTAGGACAACTTTTGCCTATTCCTTTCTTGCTAAGGACCAACTAAACACAAGTTTGGATGATTTGATGTTATATATTGGTATTTAAATGATTCAATTGTATTCCTTTCACATCCTCAAGCATTCTCTCATCCTAACATTTTAGATAATTTGGCCCACCAAAATAAATTTAGATCTACATGCATTCATTCTCAAAGTGTTTGTATGATAATATGTTTGATATTTGAGACACATTTTTAGGTGTTTACCTAGTTTAACATGTACCCTTGTGACACAATGGTAGCCTTTTAATTGTATTTTAAAATACTTTTATTCTTGAAATAAGAGAAAAACATAGAATAGATAAGCATACACTAGGAAAATCGGGAAACATAACTTCATAGATTGTTAGATTATTTTCATGGATGCAAGAGATTTTCAAAAGTGTGAATTTTATTACAATTTGTAGATTAAATCATCCACATTATAAACGGTTTTTTTAATTTCAAAGTGTATTATAGACTATCTTTTTCTATTTATAATATTGAGATATCTATATTTTAGTGACATATCAAATTTCATTTATTCTTTTATCACAATACTAAATACATTTATTATTTGATTTATTTTTCATTATTTTATTTTATTTTTTATTTTTTAGAAAATATATGTCCACAAATATCATTAATCCATCTACATCAATTTATGCTTATATATACATAATATTTGACTAACTCAAATTGAATTTTAAAAATATTTTTCTTTATACATAGATTATAAATATTTATGACTATTTTCTTTCTTAATTTTTGTGAAAAACACCAACAAAAATATCAATAAAAAAAAGCAATAATAATGTTGAAGCTCATTGTCACACTATACAATACCAATAAAGTCTAAATTTACTTATGAGAAAATTGTGCTATCATAAGAAAAAGTTATAAAATCAACAATATTATCTTTACACTCGAATGTTATCCACTCTTAAAAGATAAGTCTAGATAAGGGTGTATGGTTTTGGAGTCAATAAAGAACTCCACAAACTTAATAAAAGATTAAAAAATAATTGGAAGGCAAATATTAGACGTTTGTTATTGGTATATAAAAAGCATATTTTGTACTTGATTGTTACCACATTTGTGGAAAATCTTTTAAAATAAATTGACACTCAATTTAACAATGGACGGACAGAATTTGTTTCTCTCCACTTTTCTGCTTTGCTTTCGTTAATTATTTCATACTTGTCTCTCCGCAAGAGTAATCGACCACCTTTTCAAAAGTTAAATCAAAATAAATTTATTTTATTAAGCTAATGCAATATATCTTTTATAAATTAATATAATATACATTTATTCATTAAAAAGAATATTTTCAGTTTAATTTTATATTAGTATATTTGCATTCTCATGGTTTTGTTATAATGTAAATATTTTAATAAATATAAATTTGTAGGTATTGGAGAACATTGCAAATTTAGTTGATAGACTATAATGAGATTTTGGATTTTTTATTAGCATCATTATAAAGTACAAGGTTATAACAATTAAGTTTAAAATATAGTTTTAAGATATTGTATTGGAGACTTTTGATAGGAGATTATTGTAAATAAAAGATATTTAGAGTCAATATTACAATTAATTAGTTAAAATTTTAACTTTTAAAAATTATATATTAAAATGATACAATATGTCTTTAGTGATAAAGATGAAATCTCCCACTTCTAGCTTGAAAGCCATCTTCTACATTGTTTAGTGAATGTTTTGGGTGTAACGTAGGATATTTAGGCTATTTTTTCTTTGGTCACAAAGAGTGGTTATTATGTTAGATATAGAGGATGTTCTTGCAATGATCTCGTCAATGCATTTAGCAAGACCCTCGTGGGTGGGTACTATTTTGGATCTATTTTTGAACTTAGTTACATGTGGTGTATTAGTTCGATGTTAATTTGGAAAGTATTGGAAAAATTACCATCTAAGAAAATATTTTAGAGCAAACCTTTTGGATTACCATTCCTAGCAAAGAACATAAGTAAATTAAAAAGGAAATACAATATTCCTTTAGTAAGTGATAAATAAAAACTTGGCTAATAGAGTCACAATAAACATTACCATTGGTTTCAAAATCTCAACAAATCATTCTTACACAAGAGAGTGAGTTCTATACATGTGTGCCAAGAAATATAGCATTTCTAAAAAAATCTCAAAAGTGACATGTTCAAGTTAGGAGTCAAAAGGACAAGGCAGGGGTTGGAGTTGAATAAAACATAGTTTGTCACCAATAGGTAGCTAGAAGTGACAATTTTTTGTTTCCAAAAAATAATAGGGAAGGCATAGTGAATTTTGGTGGAGAAAACATCAGGGAGCAATTCTTAGGGACATATTGAATAAAATGCAGTATTTTCAACATAAGTGACCAAGGGACAAATTTTAGCATCACTCAACTAGAGGATAACATGTGATAGCCATGAGGAGACCTTGAAGAATAAGAGTTTCCCAATTAAGTAGGGACAAATGATCTACCTCAAGAGAGTGATTATTTTTCTACTCATGGACATCATGATTCAACATCTCACAGAAACATCTATAAGATCAATCTCAACCAAACATTTGTAGAAAAAATCTTAGTCATTTCTCCAAGGATGAATCCCATTTGTGTAATCTAAGGAATTTCTGAGGTGACTATCTATAAGGAGGAGTTATAATTAAATTTTGAGGGACACAAAGACACATAAGAGATAAAATGAAACAAAGAGACAAAATGAGATAAGTGGGTAGCAAAATAGATCCAAAGATAATAATAATAATTTCTTCTTAATAAGGGTGAGATAATACCTACCGCCTAAAGGTGAGGAATTTTGCATAGTCATGTAAATGTTTCTATCCATGAGATCTGATTAGAGGCTCAATTTTCTTTGTTCTTTTAAAAGGATTCTTGATGATGTTTGCCTAAGATGAAACCTTTTAAGACTTCACTTGGACATGATGACATGATGAATAGTATCAATTCCTTTAACCATTTTGTGAGAATGATATGTATCAAATCATAGTTAGTGTGGACTAGTATTTGATTTAAAAGACAATTTGTATCACCCCTTGCATGACCATGGCCATAAAATATGACATGTTGTACATGATGAATACAAACTTTAAGGATCATAAATTTTATATGGATGTTTACAATACCACATGAGGAAATAGTCTCATGGTAATTATTTGGGTGTTTCATGAATAACTTTCCTAGCCATAACTTAGTTTTTTTATTGACATAAGTGATGCGGTAGACATATAGAAGATTGTCTGATGGGAAATTTTGGTACATGTAGCACTTTAAAACAAATTTTCAATAAAGAGATTATTAATTCCAAAAAATGTGGTGAGAATAGAATCATATTTGGTTGTGACCTATTCTACCTAATGTAGCGTGGATTAATTTGAGGGAGTGTTCCTAAGACTAATGATCTAACAAATGATTCCTAATTTGTCTATATATTTAATAAACGTTCTTGAACGAAATTAGGTAGGTGAGCTAATATGTATTTAAGGAAAAAATTATCCATCTCTCTTCTTTGAATACCCCTCAAGATCTTAAATATAGTTTTAATTTTATTTTTCATCACAATCCAAATTCATAGAAAATCTACATTTGGGTTACTTCTATATCTAACTTATTCATGGTTTCTTAGATGGTTTTACTACATGAAATTTATTATCAAGGTGGACATGTTTTCTAGATTTTATAATGAATCATGAAATTAGATGAAATTTTAACATCATATCTTAAAAATTTGAAGGATACAAGTGTTATTTTTAATGAAAATATGATATATAAGAAATATGTACAAATATTTCATAATAAAATAGAATAAATTAATAATAATAGCATATTTTAAATCCTTCTTGACTCACCCTCCTACTTCCCTAATCTTATCATTAATTAAGTTGAATTGTTAAAGGAACTCCATCACATGATTTATGTTTATATTGTTTAAAAAATTTAAGTTATCATAGGCTCTATAAATTAAATCAAATTCCCTGTCAATAGTCATTATTATTCAACTTGACCTCTTGTTTGATAAAAAAAAAAGTTATATTTTTCCTCTCATTTCTTCCTTTCTAAAATTTTGGTCTTATTGTACACTTTTGCAAGTCCTCAAGGTCCCTTTGATAATCATTTTTCTAGGTTATGTTTTATTTTTAATAAAGATTCATATCTGTCAAGCCTTGAATCATTATCTTCTTAAAATTTATGAACTTTATAGTTATCTTGTACTTATAATTTAAAATAAATTGAGTATCGAGCAAAGAAAATAACTCCCACTATTTTCAACTTACCATTGTATTTGTCAAGAAAGAAATTCAAATTATTAATAATTTATGATACTCCTAAAGTGATGGAGAGCCAACTACCATGAAAGAGGATTCAACTAACAAATCAACAATATTAAAACAAAACCTTCAAAGATACAAGGATTGTAAATAAATCAAGGATAAATAATAGTTTAATCCAAGGATACATGAGCACCATAATTCTATATGATTTTTTTGGTATCCTTAGATGAACTTATGCAAATTTATTGAGTCATTTTGGTGTATGGAAACACATTGTTAATTTTATGTTAACTTGGCCATGTTAATCTTGTTTTAAGATTTGTGAGTATGATTGTTCTTATAATTCAATATTCATAAAATAGATTTTAGGTATTTTTTATAATTATATAATTGTTAAGATAAATTTTGGATTTAATTAGGTTTATTACAACATTTAATTATTAAGCTAGAAGCAAGTATAATGCTTAATTTTTTCATATGAATGATATTGAAAAAATATAAGAGAATGAAGGATAATAACAATTATTTAGCAGTGTAGAAAGGCACTAGAGAAATTGCATATTTATGATGAAGTAGTGAAAGAAAGTGTAAAACGGTAACGCCCCACCACGCAAACCTCAAAGGACAACCCAACCATCTAATCATTATGACACAATATTTTTTTTTAAAGATAAGACTAACATGAAATATGTATCATATGAATAACAACACCAAAGAATGTAAATTAAACCTACATATAACATAACTATGTCCTTTAGGGTATCATGGTTGTATTACGATTAAACGTTCCCAACATGAACTAATCCCATAACGAAGGTTACTAACCACTAGTGCTCATTTTAAAAATATAGCATAAAGAAAATAGACATCATACATGTAACCATAAAATTTAATGTGCATCCATCCATGATCAAATAATAATACCAAAGAGTACATCCATTACTTTTATTACATAAATATATATCGTTCTAGGATTTACATAATTACATATATTTCCACAGATACAACACTATTTAAGAGTATAAAAAATGAACCAATAAATACATATACTACATTCCATACATGGGGTAGAACATTACACTGTTTACAAGTTTACATGATCAAGCTTTCCTTATAACAATAGGAAGAATACTACAAGTACATGATAAGGTATAATTGAAAAGATCACATTACATAACATCAAGGTCATCTAAGAATCTGGTACAAGATATGGAATCTTTGTAGAAGATACAATGTCCATGCTCACGGACATCTTCTAGAAACCCAATGGAGTACATAGCACATTCCACCCGACCATGTGGAACCCTAAGGTCCACCCCCTATGCTAGGATATGACAATAAGGACCCACTACACAACTAGTCAAGCAGTCAAGGGCTAACAAAACTGCACAAACAAGAGCAACAAACAAAACATAAAGAAACAATCACTTCCAAAGGTACATGAACAACAAGAGGAAAACAAACAAGGCATACAAGGTTGTTGTAGGGAAGAGTGTCATTGCATAGCTTGATAGGTCTCGGCCCCCATCTTGGGTTACCCTGGCAACCTCAACCGATCCCCGACCCCCATTCTAACTCATGTGGAATCAACATACCTTTCATGAAGACAAGGCAGTTGATCATGCCATTACAAGCCTACTCATCTCATCTGAAGCCTAAACAAGCACTTGAGCCATGAGAGAGGCATCCATTATCTTATATTAATGTGAGTACTACTGATGCAGGAGCATCCTTGGTTCTTGGCAATATTGCATCAACCAAAAAAATATTTTTTCATTCAGTTTTGTTCTTGTTCTTGTTCAAGTTGGGAGATCTGGTATTTCTTTGTGTTTTCTCACCAGATCTTGCATACCTATGGTTTCATCATGGACATGTTCAATTACCTTATTCCAATTTTTCATCTCGTTTGGACCTTTCCCAACAATTTATCACTTCCAGATTGAGTGACAGTTTTTGGAGCTGGCCCCAGAATAACTTAAAAACCTAACGGTTAGTTTGATCGATCGCGGATCCTTCCCATAACTTGCAAATCCTCACGGTGTGTTTCAAATTATACCGTGGAGTGTCCCCAACCTTGATTTTAGGTCCACACTTCATCATGTGCATCTACTGTGGAAGAATTTCAAATCTGAGGTCAACCTGTTCTTGCACACATTATGTTTCCTTCATCGAAGATTGTAATGATCTTTGGCCGACATGGATGTTTCTTGACCCGCGAATATGATATAAATCTTGTAATAGATCATTAGGATAATAGTGAATCAAGATCAAGTAGATTAGGATGTATATAGAGTTTGATTTGTAATATTTTTGCTCACATGTATGAGCACTCTATTTTGAGCATGTTATATCAGGCCTGTGAGTCGAATCAGTAAGCCTAGATGTGGCTGACTATCTGTAATTGAATTTCATGATAATAAGAATGTCCTTATCTTCATTTTCCTCCAGATTTTGTGTTGCTTTTGTTGTGCTACTCTAGCTGCATGAACCGGATTGTTCTCTTTGAGGACCCTCCTACCGTGACTACCACTAGACTAGTATCAAAGCAAGATTCGTTCCTTTCGAGATCGTCAGAGTTTGCACAGTCTTGTTGAAGATTTTTTGTGTGGTGGTGGACTGAAGATCCGACCTACAGCTACAGAAGACTTGTCTAAAGATGGCAGGAAGAAGAAATGGTAGAGGAAATGGAGCACATGGAAATGCAGACCCAGCTATAATGGAGATATTGACAGGAATCACTACTAGATTGGAAGCAGTTGAAATGACCCAGAGGAGAGTTCGACTAGTTGATGATGTGAGTGATGAAGAAGTAGAAGAATAGGAAGAAGTTGCAAGAGAATAGGAACCTGACCTTGATCAAGGAGAAGAAAGGTTCATAAGAGCCCTAACCAGAGTAAACACTAAGCCATGTTTCAATCCACCATATTATAATGGTAAGTTGGATTCAAATGAATTGCTAGATTGGATAATAGAGATGGAAAAGTACTTTTATTTTGAAGGTACCCCAGAAGATAAGAAGGTGAAATTTTCTTGTACAAATTTGAGAGGACATGCATCCCTTTGGTGGGAACATTTGTAGACAGATAGGAAAAGAAAAGGAAAGGAGAAGATAAGATCATGGGATCAGATGGTGAATAAGTTGAAGACAAATTTCATGCCTACTAACTATTAGATCAATTTTTTCAAGAAGTTGCAGAATCTGAAATAGAAGGAATCAAGTGTGATAGAGTATACTAAGGAGTTCTATAAGTTGAACATCAGATCTGGACATTCGGAGGATGAGATTGAGCAAGTCGCCAGATATGTAAATGTTTTGAGGTCATCCATACAAGATGAGATCAATTTGATTAAGTTGTTGAGCATGGAAGAAGAATATCAATGTGCCCTAAAAGCATAAGAGAAGCTAAACAAAAGACATGAGCAGAGATAGAGAGGAAGGGGTGGAAGATTTCAGAAAGGAAGAATTTTTACTGGAGGAGGAAGATGATATTTTTTAGATCAGAACAAGGATAAGGAGGTCAGTAAGAATGAGAATTCATACCGAAGAGATGATGGAAAATCTTACCAAAGATGAGGATATGGTGGTTACCGAAATGAAGGATATAGAAAAGATGATAGAGGACAGGAGAAATGAGTATTCAGGGGAACTTGTTTAAAATGTGGTGGAGAAGGACATAGAGCCTTTGAATGCAAACATGGAGAGACAAGCAGAAAGACTAAGAAAAATAGAAGAACAACCTTTATTGAGGAGAATCATGTTGGATCACCTAATCAATCGGAAGAAGGAGAAGTGTTGGTGAATAGGAGAGTGTTGTGTCAAAGTGAATTGGAGAAAGAACCATTGCAGAGAAATATTTTTTTTCGGACCAGATGCAAGGTAGCTAATAAATATTGTAAAGTAATCATTGATATTGGAAGCTCAGAGAACTTGGATTCTAAAGAAATTGTGACCAAATTGAAGTTGGAAATATTGAAACACTCGAAGCCTTATCAAATAGCTTGGATTCAAGATGAGCATAAGATACTAGTAAGTGAACAATGTTTGGTGAAATTGAAGATAGGAAATTATCATGATGAAGTTTTGTGTGATATCATGCCTATGGATGTATGCCATATTTTGTTGGGAAGACCTTGGTAGTATGATAGATGGGCTATTCATGATGGAAAGAAGAACATATACACTATTTTTGCTAATGGGATGAAGAAGAATTTGTTACCCTTGGAGGATGTTCCTAAAGTTGAGGTTTGCATGGCTGCTAGAATTTGTTTGGTTGATGGAAGGAGATTTTTGGATGGACTGAGACATGAGAACATGTGTTATGCCTTGGTTCCTAAGAAGGTGTAAGACTTGAAGCATGTAGAAGGACAACCAGAAGAGATAAAGGAATTGTTGGCAGAATATGAAGCTATCATTTCAGATAATGTACCTGATGGATTTCCACCTATAAGGATTATTAGTCATTGCATGGATCTGATTATTGGAGCTAGTTTGCCTAATAAAGAAGCACACCAGATGACACCAATAGAGAATGAAGAATTGAATAGACAAGTGCAATAGTTGTTGAGAAAATTTTTGATCAAAGAAATATTAAGTCCTTGTGTAGTACCTGCAATACTAGCACCTAAGAAGGATGGAGGATGGAGGATGTGTATAGACTTTAGATCCATAAACAAGATCATAGTGAAGTATATATTTCCTTTGCCCTGGATGGATGAAATTATGGATTGTTTGAGTGGAGCTAAATACTTTACAAAGATAGATTTGAAGAGTAGATATCATCAAATCAGAATCGGAGAAGGAGATGAGTGGAAAATAGTATTCAAGACAAATGAAGGTGTATGAGTGGTTGGTGATGCCTTTTGGACTAATGAATGTACAAAGTACTTTCATGAGGTTGATGAATGAGGTATTGAAGAAATTATTGGGTAAGTTTGTGATTGTCTATTTGGATGACATCTTTATTTTCAGTAAGACTAGAGAAGAACATTTTTTGCATATAAGACAAGTTTTATAGAGGTTGAGAGAAGAGCAGTTGTTGATAAACATTAAGAAGTATAGTTTTATGAAGGAGGAATTGGTATATCTTGGGTTTGTGATATTTGTGAATGCATTGAAGATGGATCCTGAGAAGGTAAGAGAAATTGTTGAATGGCCTACACCTAAAATCATTGGAGAGGTAAGATCATTTCATGGATTGACTAGTTTCTACCGAAAGTTCATTAGGAATTTTAGTTCTATTTGCACCCCTATGATAGAAATAATGAGGGGAGATAGGAACGATTTTAGATGGAGATCTGGAGCAGACATAATTTTTGAGTTGTTAAAATAAAAGGTGACTGAGATTCCTATGTTGGCTTTACCAAAATTTAGTAAGGTATTTCAAGTAGACTGTGATGCAACTGGAAATGGAATTGGAGCAGTGTTAAGTCAAGAAGGAAGACCAGTAGCTTATTTCAGTGAGAAGTTGAATGATGCAAGGAAAAGGTATTTAGTGAATGATCAGGATTTGTATACCATAGTTCAAGCCTTGAAGAAGTGGAGACATTACTTGTTGTCTAAGGATTTTGTGTTGTATACCGATCATCAGGCTTTCCAATAATTGAACAGTCAAGGTAAGTTAAATCAGAAACACATGAGATCAGTGAAATTCTTGCAGAGTTATACTTTTGTTTTGAAACATAGGAGTGAAAATTCAAATAGAGTGGTTGATGCTTTGAGTAGAAGAAGGAATCTATTGACCCAGATGAAAGTGGAGGTATTAGGCTTTGATGAATTGAATAATTTGTATAAGGGAGACTCAGATTTTGTAGAACCTTGGAGAGCATGTAAAGAAATGGTTTTGGAGGATAGAAGTCAGTGGTTGGATTATTTCATTCAAGAGGATATGTTGTTCAAAGGAAATCAGTTGTGTATACCCCAAATTTCAATGAGGGATAACTTGGTAAAAGAAAAGCATAGTGGAGGATTGGCAGGACACTTTGGAATTGATAAAATAGTGGCGTTGGTAAGTGAGAATTACTTTTGGCCATAGATTCATAAGGATGTCAGGATATTTGTGAAGAGTTGCAAAAGGGAGTAGTCAGAATATTGGATTATATAAACCTTTTGACAGTTCCATAAAGACCTTGGGAGGATATCAGCATGGATTTCATACTTGCTTTGCCGAAGACACAAAGAGCTAATGATTTCGTATTTGTAGTAGTAGATAGATTTTCTAAAATGACACATTTCATATCTTGTAAGAAGACAATTGTTGCAGTACATGTTGCAGACCTTTTTTTCAGGAAAGTGGTCAGATTGCATGGATTACCTGGGAGTATTGTTTCAGACAGAGATACAAAGTTTTTTGGTTACTTTTGGAGGACACTTTGGAAGAAGTTGAAAACAGATTTGAAG
Organism: Sequoiadendron giganteum; assembly: GCA_007115665.2. Taxonomy (NCBI): domain Eukaryota; kingdom Viridiplantae; phylum Streptophyta; class Pinopsida; order Cupressales; family Cupressaceae; genus Sequoiadendron; species Sequoiadendron giganteum. The sequence goes on from CM021100.1 coordinate 620,893,489, forward strand.
TTCGGTTCTAATTTTCACCCACAGACTAATGGACAAATAGAGGTAGTAAATAGGAGTTTGGGAAATTTTATGAGATGTTTGGTTGGAGAGAAGACTGGTTGGGATTTAGCCCTTGCACAAGCAGAGTTTGACTACAATAATTTAGTGAATAGGAGTACAGGAAAGACACCTTTTGAGATTGTTACTGGAGTTCATCCTAGTGGTATATTAGAATTGTGAGACATCAGCAAAGAAGATAAAAGGAGTGCAAAAGCAGAGGAATTTGCAGAACATATGAAGAAGGTGCATACTCAAGTGAAGCAACATTTGGAAGATATGAACCGAAAGTATAAGGAGCGAGTAGACGAAAAGAGGAGACATAAGGAGTTTGAAGTTGGAGATGAAGTAACGGTATATTTGAGGAAGGAAAGATTCCCAGATGGCACATACAGTAAGCTCAAGATGAGGAAGTTTGGACCTTGTAGGATTTTAAAGAAGTTTGATTCAAGAAATGCATATGAAGTAGAGCTACCAGAGGACATGGGTATATCACCTATATTAAACATTGCAGATCTACATCAATACCATGAAGCAGAACTCAATGAAGACAATAAAGAAAATTTGGAAGAACAACTTCCTAAACAACAATAAAATGGGATAAAAGAGATTTTGGATATCAAAGATGGGAGAAAGACTCGTGGAAAATAATATAAATAATACCTGGTGAAGTGGAAAGGTAGACCAGTGGAGGATTCTTCTTGGATTTCTTAGGCTGAGGTAGACTGTCTTGGTTTTCATTTAGCCCTAGAAAAGTGAGGGACTCACTTTTCATTAACACAGATGTCTAATGCAAGAGCATCCTTGGTTCTTGGCAATCTTGCATCAACCAAAAAAAATATTTTCATTCAGTTTTGTTTTTGTTCTTGTTCAAGTTTGGAGATCTAGTATTTCTCTGTCTTTGCTCACCAGATCTTGTGTACCTATGGTCTCATCATGGACATGTTCAATTAACTTATTCCAAGTTTTCAGCTCGTTTGGATCTTTTTCCTGCAAGTTATCTCTTCCAGATTGAGTGAGTTTTTGGAACTGGCCCCGAAATCACTTCAAAACATAACAGTTAGTTTGATCAATCATGGATCCTTCCCGTAACTTGTGGATCCTCACGTTGTGTTTCAAATTGTACCATGGAGTGTCCCCAACCTTGATTTTAGGTCCACACTTCATCATGAGCATCTATTGTTGAAGAATTTCAAATCTGAGTCTAACCTGTTCTTGCACATGTTATGTTTCCTTCATCAGAGATTGTAATGATCTTTGGTCGATGCGGATGTTTCTTGACCCACATATATGATATAAAGCTTGTAATAGATCATTAGGATAGCAACGAATCAAGATCAAGTAGATTATGATGTATATAGAGTTTGATCTGTAAGATTTTTGCTCGCATGTATGAGCACGTTATATCAGGCTTGTGAGCCGAATCTGTAAGCCTGAATGTGGTCGACTATTTGTAATTGAATTTCATGATAATAAGAATGTCCTTATCTGCGTTTGCCTCCATATTTTGTGTTTCTTCTATTGTGTTACTCTAGTTGCACGACCCAGATTGTTCTCTTTGAGAACCCTCCTACCGTGACTGCCACCAACTACCCAACCCCCTAACTATTTATTTTGTTATCAGTAAATTAACACAACTCCCACAAGGGTTACCCTAGACACTACTTAGGGCTCCGACCCCCATGGGAAGTCACCCTCCCTACTAGCCACAGCTAATCCACTATGCAGAATAACTCCCCATCGAAGAAATGACAATCTCATGATCACTAAATTTTACAGACTATTGTATACTAGAAGAAAACCAAAATCCGTGCATGGAAGAATACATAGCAAAATTTGTTAACACATATCGCGTTTGTAAACACATATGAAATTTGTTAACATATGTCACGTTTTTTAGCACATATTGTTTGTTAAAGAGGCAATGTCGATTCTCTTAGCATAAACATCAACAAAGAATGAAAGTTTGAATGCCTAAGGGCATATAATCTGCTATTTTATCCATTACATTATATCTCCCAAAAGAGCCTACATGGCATTGAAATCTAAGTTTAGATAATGCATAGGAGTTCGCATGCTACAGAAGCAAACACAACAAGAATAAAACACCACTTTGCACTAATATGGCAACAGCCAAAAGTAGCAAAGAAAATTCAAAATGAAGCCTAGTAAATGAAGAAATTGATTCCCACAAAATCAAATAATGCTCAAGCCACATTTATATTGAATGAGCCTGTATATTGCCAGGCACAAATTTCATTGAACAAAATACTAAAGATTTGACGACTATGCAAAGGCAGCCAAATCAATTTCAAGTGAATCCAACAGTCTGGCAACAAACAAGAATAATCACCAATACAAAATAATATCATTTGTAATACACGGTGTACAACAACAAAGAATGAAGAAGGCCAACCTAATTTCCTTCACTTCGAAGATGGATAAGTAGTGTCGAGTATAAATCTATCCAGCAATAGTTTTTCGCTTCTCCTTGCCTTTGATCAACCATCAAACCATCTAATAGAAAAATTCTCATTCGAACAAAATAATCAATTCGTAAACATTCTCCCCCAAATTGATAATTATTAAATCCAAGAAAGTGATTCGATTTTCCAAAACAAAAATCAAACAATAATCACTTAATAAGACAAGTTTTTATTTCGCAACCAGTTCGGAGCCATGCATGGGATCAAACTCACTTTTTCCATCTTTTTAGTTGCTTTAAAAACTTGTTCGAAAATCTCATCCAATTTATTATTCCATTTTGAATTATATTATCTTTCATATTTAATTTATTTATTTAAAATTACATTATTTTCACATTTGAATAATTAAAGTCTAATGATAATAAAATTAACAATTATCATTAAATTTAATTATGATAATACTTTATACAAAATAATTTGATTTAGTTAATCATCAATAAACCATATACTTTATATTTCTCAGTATTGATTTATTTAATTATTTATTTTAATTCCAACTTAATATAAACAACCTAATAGTCAATCTAATTAAATTAAATTGATTAAACAAGGCTATTCATAATATTAATTTCACCACAAAATTTCAATTAATAAAATATTTAAACTCAATCAATAATTTTAACAACATAATGACGAATGTCTTTGTAACATCACAATTCATCCAATCCACGATAAATGCAAAATGAAACAACTAACCAAGAGTGCAAACCAAACTGATGGGGTAACAAAACGGGTACTCATCCTCGTCGAGGATGATGGCAAGGGTAGGGGACCTTTTGTCATCTCCAATTTTCAACATCGTTTTCATTGGGTTTTTGAGGCACGCTCAAACTTGACAATCCAAGTGGAGTCGATGCCTGGTACCTGCAACCTGCATCAAACACACTATTGAACAATGTACATATATATCAAACAACAAACACACCATGAGAGGAAATGGTAGTGTAGCAGGGTACTCACATATGAGTAATGCTACACCGTCCCTCCCACCAGGACCTCAAATAATAACCACATCAACGAATACCAATAATTATATTGTAAACAACATAGATTAATCATTAATTCAATGCATAGTAAGCATAATCATATAGCCACATGATTCACATAATCAAATTAATTTGAACACACAATAAATCCATATATCCATCATAACATAAGCATAAGTCAATAGTATCATGATCATCAAAGTCTAAAAAACTGTCATCCCAAAACCAATCCAAAACGGTAAAACTACCATCAAAAAAGTATCAAAGTACATATCCTAACATAATGAGTATCAATCTAATGAAAGAAACATGAGAGGCACTACATCCTCCCCCCTAGAACCAGGCTTACTCCTAGAAGCCTGCAAACAAATATGGATAAGACTCTCGAATCCGAGATGCATCCTCCCATGTAGCTAAAGTCTCATTGTTAGGATCCCACTAGACCCTCACCTATTCAATGTCTTTGCCCCTAAGGGTGAGTCTCCTATGTTGAAGAAAGGCCACAAGATCCAATGCCAGTTGCATGTCCCCTACCTGTAAGACATTCCAATTGAGAACATGAGATATGTCAGGATAATAAGGTCTAAGTATAGAAACATGGAATACATCATGTATGCATGATAGACTAGGCGGCAAAGCAAGACGATAAGTAATGGAACTGATCCTCTCCAAAACCTCAAACAGCCCCACAAAATGAGGTTTAAGATTAGAGCCTTGCCCATAACATATTGGACTCTTTTATGGATGCAGTCATAAGAACACCCGATCACTGATTGAGAACTGACGGTTGACCCTATGTGCATCTGCATATTTCTTTTGTTTGTCCTGCGCTGCTACCAAGTGCTCTCTAATGTGAGCAACCTATTGCTCCATATCCTTATGCATCTCGGGTCCAAGGAGAACTTTGTCCTCAAGACGGTCCCAACTCAATGGAGTCCAACAAGGATGACCCTACAATGCCTATTGGGAGGCATACCAATCGAACTATGATACCCATTGTTGTATGTGAACTCCACTAAATGCAAGTAAGCCTCCCAATGAGACTGATGATCCATAACATACATTCTGAGCATTTATTAAAGAACCTGGTTGACCCTCTCTATCTATCCATCTATCTTTGGATGGTATGTAGAACTGAAGTTTAACTAGGTCCCCAAAGCATGCTGCAAGGATGTCCATAGTGTAGAAGTGAACACCAAATCTCTATTGGAAATAATTATTCATGGAATTCCATGCAGTCTAACAATATCCTCCATGAATATACTATCCATTGAAGAAGCATTATAAGATGACCAAATGAGAGAAAAGTGTGCCACCTTAGTCAATCAATCAACAATGACCATGATGGCACCATGTCGATAAGAAGACATAGGAAAACCAACTATGAAGTCCACTGAAATGATATCCCATTTCCACTCAGGAATGAGATATGGTTGTAGAAGACCTATAGGATGTTGGTGTTCTACCTTAACTTTCTGACACTCCAAACACCTCACAAAAAATTCTATAGTATCTTGCTTCATTCTAGGCCAAAAATATAGTGGACGAAGATCTACATACATCTTCTTAACACCCGAATGAGTAGAATAGGGTGCCCGATGAGCCTCTAACATAATCAAGGTATGAAGACCCTTAGAAGGAGGTACATACATATGACCCATATTGCACAAGAGACCATTTGATTCAAGTGAATAACTAGCAAAATTTCCCTCCAAAGCTCTATCTGAATCAATTTTTGACTTCACCTCCTAGTACCAACTATCTGTAGGAAGCACTACAAGGATTTGGCTCCTCAAATCCACACCTAGAGTCACTACAACCAACTCATGTCTCTGCTGGCTCAGAGCATCTGCCACTACATTTTCCTTGCCCTGGATGTATTTAACCTCAAATTCATATTCACAAAGGATTTTCATCCATCTCCTCTGCCTGACATTCAAGTTCGGCTTCATAAATATATACTACAAGCTGCGGTGATTACTATGCAGTTCAAACTGATGCCCCAATAGAAAGTGCCTCCATCTCGCAAGGGCATGCACAATGGAGGCTAACTTCAAATTGTGTGTGGGTTAATTCAGCTTGAAATCCTTGAGTTTGTGAGACTCATAAGCAATCACGCGACTCTCCTGCATCAAAAATACTCCTAAAACTTCCAAAGATGCATCAATACAAACCACAAAGTCTCTGGTAGGATCAAGAACTACTAAAATAGGTGCATTGGTTAACTTCTCCTTAAGAGTTTGAAAATATGACTTGCACTGCTTTGACCAAATAAACTTCTTCCATTTCCTCTGAAGAGAAGTTATGGGGTGAGAAACCCTTGAAAATCCCTGAACAAACCATCGATAGTACCTTGTCAGGCCATAAACTGTGAACCTTAATAATATTCGTGGGCGCAGGCGAATCTATGATGGCTTGGATTTTTCAAGGATCCACGGTAATACCTTCACTAGAAATGACATGACCCAAGTATTTCACCTTCGTCTGAAAGAACTCACACTTCGCCAAATTTGCATATAATTGATTGTCTCTCATACACCACAATACCTGTCGCAAATGCTCTGCATGCTCCTCCCTAGTCCTCGAGTAGATCAAAATATCATCAAGGAATGTGAGGAAAAATCTATCCAGGTAGGTGCAGAAAACTTTGTTCATCAAACTCATGAAAATTGACGATGCATTTGTCAACCCGAATGGCATAATAGTAAACTCATAATGTCTGTAGCAAGTGTGAAATGCAGTCTTATGTATATTTGCCTTGGAGATACGCAATTGATGGTACTCTGACTTAAGATCAATTTTCAAAAATACTTTAGCTCCCTTTATCTGATCAAACAAATCATCAAGTGTATGCAAGGGATATCCGTTCTTCACCATCACCTTATTTAGCTACTGATAGTCTATACACAATTGAAGGAAACATCCTTCTTCACAAATATAACCGGTGCTCCGCAAGGAGAGACACTAGGATGAATGAACCCTTTTTCCAACAACCCCAACTGTAAATGAAGCTCCTAAGTAGTCATTTGATATGGAGCTCGAGATATAGGCTCAACTTTGGGTACCAAGTCTATCCTAGAATTGATGTCACACTTAGGTGGCATCCCCAGAATCTCACTAGGAAAGACATATGTGAACTCCTTAAGGAGAGGATAGTCATCAAGGGACACCTCTCGACTCTCCCCTAGCTCCAAATCATTGACTGACACCACAAACAACTGGAAATCCTGACACATACATCTCCTCAGCTGCATAACAAAGATCATCTATAAGGATATGTGTCTCTGGATGCCAACCACCTCAACCTCATTTCCTGAATCATCCATACAACAAATTGACTTATGTCAACAATCTATCAATGCTTGGTGAGCACTCAGCCAATCCATACCCAACACAACATCATAAGATTCTAGATATGGAGATCCATTGTAGTGAACAGTGAACCAATTTTCAAATTACAATCATGGACAAGGAACTCTACCGCTATATTTTCCCTAGAGGCCAATTCGACCTACCACCTACCACCTTACTTTGTTGCCACTAGCCTACAACACTCTACTATGGAAGGCGAAATAAACGAATCTGAAGCCCCAAAATAAAAAAGGATAGAAATATCAATGTAACACACCTGAAGCCTCCACTATGGTGCCCTAATGCTCGACTTGGTGGTTATCAACCGCAAAAAATACTCGGTGTGATCTTCCTGCATCTCCCACCATCGGCTCTGAAGTTGTTAGACTCTGACTGAAACCTATAGTGTTCCCTTATGGACACTTCTTAGCAATGTGACCCTATTGGCCACAAGAGAAACACCATGTGCCTCTACCATACCCTCTACCACCTGGGGCTGCACTGGACTGCTGAACACTACCTCTACTAGCTCTAGTCTATGTGCTCTATGCAAGTTGTTTAGAACGATTGTGCTTGGTTCGCCAGCAATTTTGGTTCTTGTTGAGCTGAGAACCACCACCATGATGATATTCTGAATTCTTATGTTTAGACTGAGAGTGTTTTTGGCATTTTTGACCATCCTTAACGGGTGCCTGATGGTTCTTAGAGGAACCCATTGCCTAAGGTTTTCCACCTCGTGAACCAAATCCAGATGAAAGTGTACTTGTAAGGGAGGTAGAGGTGCGAAAACACCTTCCTAATGAAAAATCCTCAAGAGAGAAATGCAAAAAAAATACATTTAACAAGTTACATCCATTTGAGATACACATTCATAGAATAAAATAATATACAAATTGACACACACATAGATAACACTAGATTTAGGTGGGAAAACCCTTACGGGAGAAAAACCCACACACCAATTAAAGTCACTTTGTATTACATTAAATAGATTACATACAGAGTTATAGACTTCACTCTTAGATGTTAACTCACTACAGCAAATACAATCCCTTGGTCGACCTCACATGCAAATTACCATTCTACATGCTCACCCTATTACAATGCTCGTAAAAGCATATAATGTAGAGTTTCTCAACCACCATTATGTTTTCATTAATTTCACTGACAAGCTTCCTTTTTCTTAGGCCACACACACCACCATCTAGCATGCATCAAGCTTCCCAACAATTAATTCATTTTTAGAGAATATTACCATATTTTCTCTCTATCAACCTTCGAGTCAGATCATGCATTTAATGCAAATATATCGCTATCAGGAAATAAAAATTTCAGTCCAATGATCATTGATTCACAACAGTGATGTAGAATCAATGAATGAATTTTTGCCACGTGTTGACACATCACTCATCCATCACTTTTGACTATCGCACCATTCAGGTTCACCAAGTCAACCATCGTCAACTATTGATCAAACCGAGAGGTGTCAACCGCTCGACAATTTCACTCACTTCACAAAAGTATGTCGGTCTTCACCAAAAAGAAGCCCAAAATAATTGAGCACTGTATTATTAGATCAAAATGCGATTGTTGATCAACATCAAATTGATCATCACCATGTGGTCTCCATCATCCACTCAGCATCCATATCACTTTCGTACAAATAACATCACCATTCACGTAGACCGGTCCCACCATCCATCGGTTATGTCACTATGTTGCTAAAAAACCAAACCTCGCAACCTCAACATCAGAGGTTATCAAGTTCTCAAAAACTGTGACATGTCGATCTCTATGTTGCCAAGTTGAAAGAAACCAAAAATTCACAACCTCCATCGAAGGTTAGGAGAAACCTAAAACTTGTGACATGCCCACGATGTCACCAAGTTAGGAAAAACCCGAACTTCAGAACCTTCATCGGAGGTTAGGAATTTTCCAAAACCCGCGACATGGCGACAACACAAGGATGCTCAATCTCACCAAGTTAGGAACTTTTGGAACTCCGTGACTTAGGTTTCAAGGTTCTGAATTTTGGTGATAGTCTGACAATGAAGGCCAACCAGATGGAAAAGAACACCAAGTCTTTACGAGAGGTTCAAGCCAGCAAGTTGAGGCATATTTTTCCAACAAGATCCCACTTGATGTAGACTTACTGGCTTCCTCTACATTCAAAGTTATTGAAGGTCATAGACCCCAAGGCCCATTGAACTGGAACACCACCTATACTTGTTTGTGCTCACAAGCTTTGTCAATGCATCAACGACATTCTCCAGAGTATCGACTTTTAAAATATTAGCCTTTCCATCCTCCACCATATCATGAAAAAAATGATACTGAACATCAATATGCTTTGTCTTGGCATGGAAAGTGGGATTTTTTACCAAACAAATAGCACTCTAATTGCCACAGCAAATCGTAATCTTCCCTGCATTAAACCCGATATCTGAACACAAATGTCTAAGCCAAACAACTTTTTTGTAGGCATGTGTTGTTGCCATATACTCTACCTCAGTAGTAGATAAAGTGACTATAGCCTGTCCCTTGCTCATCCAACTCACTGCACCACCAAATAACATGAAAATGTATCCATTGGTGGATCTTTTGTTGTCAATGTGCCTTGCCCAATCAGAATCCACATACCCATTCATGAATGTTAAGAGACCTATTTAATCCAATTGAGTTTCCATGATAACATAGCATACTCTGAGGTACCTTTCAAATATCTGAAAACTCTCTTCATAGCATCCCAATGTGATCTTCCTGGATTAGCCATAAACCGACTAAGTATTCCCACTGCTTGGGAAATGTCTAGCCTTGTACAGGCCATTGCATACATTAAATTTCCAACTGCACTTGCATAATTCACCTTAGTCATGTCCTCCATCTCAGTAGGATATTTTGGACAAATCTTCAAGAGATAGCCTCATTCCTTGCAACACTGGAACAACCAGCTGCTTACAATCAGTCATACAAAATCTCTCCAAGATAGTATTGATATACTTACTCTGGCTAAGCCAAAGCTTTCTACTTCCTCTATCCCTTTTTATTTCCATCCCCAGAATATACCTTGTTGCACCTAAATCTTTCATTTTGAACTTTGCAGACAACTGATATTTTAGATCAGAAATCATAGTCTTACTATTTCCTATGAAAAACATGTCATCAACATATAAGGCAATAATAAGAACTCAATCATTTTTAGTTTTATAATAGACACAATGATCTGATTTTGATCTCATGAATCCCAATGACAACACAAAAGTGTCCAAATTTTGGTACCACATTCTAGGCGATTTCTTTAAACCATACAAAGATTTTTTTAACTTGCAAACTAGGGTTTATTTACCTTTCTCAATGAAGTGCTTAGTATGGGACATATAAATTTTTTCTTCCAACTCTCCATGAAGAAACATTGTCTTCACATCCATCTGCTTGATATCTAAGTTATACGCTGTTGCAAGCGACAAAAGAAATCTGATAGATGTCAGCTTAGCTACAAGAAAGAAAAATTCTCCATAATCAATTCCCTCCACCTGGGAATAACCTTTCGTAACCAACCAAGCTTTATACTTTTCAACACTACCATCCAGACCAATATTCTTCTTAAATAACCATTTACAGGCAACAGGCTTTCGCCCTTCAGGCAAAGGTACCAAATCCCAAGTTTCATTCTTCTTCAAAGATTCCATTTCTTCATTCATGGCTTCCAACCAGGAATTTGAATTAGACATACTAATAGCCTCTTTCACAGTCCTAGGATCATCAATGCTAGTAATCAAAGCATAGGCATAGTTCGAATCCAACATGGAAAATCCATACCTTTTAGGTTGTCGCTTCTCATGTGTAGACCTCCTCATAGGCTGAGTCTGAGGTTGTGGTTCTTCCTCTTCAAAACTCTCAAAGTTGTTAGAGCTCTCCTCAATTTCAGGTACACTTTGTAGTTCCTCTTTATCTAGGGTTTGAGGAATTTCAACTACATCATCCTTCTTTTCTCTTTCTTCTGTCTCTGACTATAGATCAGTTACTGAAGGCTTCAGCTCACGAAAGATTACACTTTTGTTGTACAAAACCTTCTCCGTAATGAAGAAATCTTGTATCCTTTCACACCAACGCCATAGCCAATGAAGATACATTTTTCAGCCTTATTCTCCAACTTTGATCTTTTCTCATTTAGCACATAAACATATGCATCACAACCAAAAACACAAATATGTCTTAGAGAGGGATTTTTACTAGACCATGCTTCTAAAGGAGTTTTGTCAACAAGAGCCGAATAAGGTGAGAAATTTATCAAGTAACATGTTGTAGCCACAACCTCAGCCCAGAACTTCTGCTCTAGACCAACACCGATCAACATACTTCTCGCTCTTTCCATTAGCATCCTATTTAACCTTTCAGCAACTCCATTTTGTTGTGGGGTATAAGGCTTAGTTTTATGCCTTTGATCCCATGGTCTTTGCAGTACCTTTTGAAATCTATAGAACAAAAATCACTGCCATTATCCATCCTCAAACATTTAATTTTTCTTCTAGTCTGATTTTCTACCAAGTTTTTAAACTCTTTAAACCGTCTGAACACTTTTGATTTACTCTTTAGAAAATACACAAATTCCCTTCTCAAATAGTCATCAATAAAAGAAACATAATATCTAGACTTCCACAATGAAGGAACATTCACTAGACCAAACACATCCTAATGAACATAATCCAATATGCTAGGAGATTTATGAGGACTTGAATAAAATGAAACACAGTGTTGCTTTCCATAAATGCAATGTTCACAAAAATCAAACTCAAGGTTACAATCAACAAGTCCTTCAACCATATTTTTATTTTTCAAGGCTTTTAAGCCCTTTTCGCCTATGTGGCCAAGTCTATGATGCCATAGCATGGTTTTCTCTACTGGTAGTTTCACCTCCAAATATTTTTCACCCAGAGAAACTTCATTCTCCTTCTCTACACAAGCATCTTTGCTTGAATTTGCAGAGATGATGTTACATTGAATAGGATGTGCATCCAACTTGTATAGAGTTCCAATGCATGCACCCTTATCTAACACCATTGAGACTCTAGTCATTTTATAGCCTCCACTCGAGAAGGAAACCTGCACACCAACATCATTCAACTTACTAAAAAAAATCAAGTTATGAGCCAAACCTGGTATGTGTAGTACGCCATCAATTCTTTTGATTCTTCTATCAGGGAATTGGATTCTAACTCTTCCATGGCCAACAATTTCCAGAGTTGAGTCACTTGCCAGGTACACCTTTCTACCAGCATACTTTTCATACTTAGTGAACCAATCAAGTTGTGAGATGTAATGTGAAAAGATGCACCTGATTCAATCAGCAAGTCATCATCGGATGCCTAAGTCACCAAGGTAGCAATTAAGGAATTAGTACCACTCTAAGAAGATTCATTGTCCTAAGAGTTGTTCTTCATGTTTTTCTTCTCCTTACAATCCTTTTGGATATGACCAGCCTACCCACAGTTCCAACATTTCACCTTGGAATTCTTACCGGGAGACTTTGATCTCCCTTCATATTTGGATTTAGAATTCTCATCTTTGTTCTTGCCTCTCTCCTTGGATCTACCCCGAATAGCAAGGGCCTCCTTGGCCACCTCAGAAGACTTCCTTTGCATCTCTTCTGACAACAGTGAAGCAACCACATCTTCCATTTTAAAGTTGGTTTTTGTACTTCTAGTAGCCGTTACCAGATGATCCCATGTGTCAGGTAAGGAGCATAAAAAAATCATACAACGATCCTCCTCCTCTATCTTTACACCCACAAAATCCAACTAAGCAACAATCATATTAAATGAATTCAAATGGTCTACTATAGATGCACCTTCTTCCATATTCAAGGAGTATAACTTCTTCCTTAGGAATAGCTTATTCACCAAAGACTTCCCCTGATAAATTTCACCAAGTTTCTTCCACAACAAAGATGCAACCTTCTCCTCATGGAAATTCAGGAGTACAAAATCGGCCAAACAAAGTCTTATCAACCCTCTAGCTTTTCTATCTGTAAGGTCCCAATCTTCTTGCTTCATACCTTGTGGAATAGTTCTAGACACAGTAATCCATAGGTCTCTATCCACCAACAGGTCTTCCACTTTGAGCTTCCACAACTCAAAATTGTCACCATTGAACTTTTCAATTTCTACTCTACCTGATGTGCTTGCCATCTCAAATTGTAACCAAGACAAACAATTTTTTTCACTGCAAGACTCCCACTAAACTGAATAAGCACAAAAAACCAGCCCTACTCACAAAGATAACTCAACTGGCCAGGCTCTAATACCACTTGTAAGGGAGGCAGAGGTGCAAAAATTCCTTCCTAATACAAAATCCTCAGGAGAGAAGTGCAGAAAAAACATACATTTAGGGTGGTTCACTCAAACCAGGGTTCGCGCAAACCCCTAGGGGTTCATACAAACCCCCCTTATACCTCATCCCCCCTGAGATACAAAAAAAACCTAAATTTTGGCACTTCGAAGCTCGGGTTGAGGATGAAAATGGAAGAATCTTCACAAACCCAAATGGAATCAAGTATTCCTTGGACGAGCTATCCAATGAATATAATTTTAATATGTTTTGGTTTTATTATGTATTTGTTTTTTTAGTTTTATTAAACATAGGTATTTCATCAAAAATTAAGGTCTTTTTTTTGCACATGTGGAAAAATAGCATATTATAAAAAAAAATTGAAAAATATGAGTGCACCAGATATTGAAGTCCTTGATCCAACAAAAAAAAATTGAATTTCGATATATATACAAAAAAAATTACGCATTATACGGTCGTGTTATGTATGAATTGTAATTGGTTTGACTTTGAAACTTGATTAAAGAAAAAATATTCAATAAAAAATTATCTAACCAAGTGGAAGCACTAGATATCGGAGTTACAAATCTAAATTCTAAAGAATTAGAATTTTATCCTTGATGGAAAAAAAACTATGCGTTATACGGTGTGCATCACTTTTTAAAAATGTTGTTTTCAGAAAAAAAAAACCAATTTTTGTGGGAGACGGAAAAAGAAGTGCAATCTAATTCCAAAAATTTTCAATTTTTTTTTTATAATCTACAGACAAAATGTGACGAGACTCTAGTTTGCATCATCTTCAAATTCCTCGTGGTTTAGCCGCAATAGGTGCCCGAATGTGAAGATTTAGTTAAAAATAATAATTTCAGTGTCCAGTTTGGCCAAAAATTGTAAACCACTATTGTGGGATCACCCTTTAACAAGTTACATCCATTTGAGATACACATTCACAGAATAAAAGAATAGAAAAATTGACACACACATAGATAACACAAGATTTACGTGGAAAAATCCTTACGGGACAAAAACCCACACACCAAATAAAATCACTTTGTATTATAGTATAGATTACATACATAGTTACATACTTCACTCTCATATGTTAACTCACAACAACAAATATAATCCTTTGGTCGACCTCACATGCAGATTATCGTTCTTCACGCTCACCCTATTACAATGCTCATAAAAGCATACAATGTAGAGTCGCTCAACCACCATTAGGTTTTCATTAATTTCACTGACAAGCTTCCTTCATCTTGGGCCACACACACCACCATCCAAAACGCATTCAGCCACCCAACAATTAATTTAGTTTCAGAGAATATTACCATAATTTCTCTTTGTCAACCCCTGAGTCAAATCATGCATTTAATGCAAATATATCATTATTAGGAAATACAACTTTCGGTCCAATGATCATTGATTCACAAAAAAAATGTATAATCAACAAATGACTTCATGTCACATGTTAACACATCACTCGTCTACCGGTTTTGACTATCATACCATTCAAGTTCACCAAAATTATTTATCGTCAACCATTGATCAAACCAATAGGTGTTAACTGCTCAACAATTCCACTCACTTCACAAAAGTTTGTCAGTCTTCACCACAAAGGAGCCCAGAATAAATGAGCACCATTGGATTAGATCCAAACACGACCGTTGATCAACATCAAATCTATCATCACCATGTGGTCCCCACCATCCACACAACATCCATATCACTTTCGTACAGCTGACATCACCATGTGGTCCCCACCATCCACACAGCATCCATATCATTTTCGTACAGCTGACATCACCAGCCATGCAGACCAATCCCACCATCCATCATTTATGTTGCTATGTTGTTGAAAAACCAAACTTCACAACCTCAACATCAAAGGTTATGAAGTTCTCAAAACCCGTAACATGTCGATCTCTGTCGCTAAGTCGGGAGAAACCCAAACTTCACAACCTCCATTGGAGGTTAGGAAAAACCTAAAACCCGCGACATGCCCATGATGTCACCAAGTCGAGAAAAACCCGAACTTCAGAAAATTCAGCAAAGGTTAGGAATTTTTCAAAACCCGCAACATGGCGACAACACAAGGATGATCAATGTCGCCAAGTTAGGAACTTTTGGAACTCCACGACTTAGGTTTCAAGGTTCTGAATTTTGGCGATAGTCCAACAATGAAGGCCAACCAAAGGGAAAAGAATTCCAAGTCTTTATGAGAGGTTTAAGCCAGCAAGTTGAGGCATATTTTTCTAATAGTACTACCAATTTGAATGCCTGTATGGCCTCCTAATTCCATGGCCAAACTTTCCTCCACTAAACGGGCCTTCTCCACAGCCACCTCCATAGTCTTCAGCTCAAAGACATGGACTCCTCCACTGATGTGGGCATTCAAGCCCCGGATAAAGTGATGCAGTAGCATACCCTCATCATGATTGATCTCGACATACTACTTAAGCTCATTAAATCTATGCTCATATTGTTCCACCGATATGGCCATCTGTCTCAGCTCATGGAACTTGTCAGCACGATGTTGTCTCCACTGTTCTAATAGGAAACGAGCTCTAAACCTCTCAATGAATAACTCCCAAGTCACTAAACCAACATGTCTAAGTGTAATTTTTGCTCCTCTAATCGCCACCATGTAGATGCAAAACCTCTTAGATGCATGATGGTGCACCTAGCCTTAGTGTTACTACCATATAGATGCATGGTGAAACACCTATCTAGATCAATTAACCAATTTTCTGCCTCCAATCCTCCTCCAAATCCATCAAAAGTGGGAGGATGTTGCCTCAAAACGTCTCTCATGTGACCTGCTGCAACAACATCCTAATCTGCTAAGACATCCCCTCTCCTCAGTGATCTCTCTCTCCCTGACCACCTGCTACTCCTCCTCCTACCTAGGGTCTAAGTGGCCAAGAACCTCCTCTAGCAACTGACATAGTTGAGCTCCCTCTAAACCCATTTGATCCAGATTCTGACCACCACTACCCTATTCACTTTCATGGGAACTCTGAGAAGGTGTACTCTAGTGGTTAGCCCTATGGCCACCACCACGACCTCTACCTCGACCCCGACCATGACCTCTAGACATATTCCTACACAAAAATTGAAGGGGAAACACATAAGTTCAAGAGATATGCACAAGGTTAACATAATGGGCTCAATTGAACCTAAAGTACCCAATGTTAGAACTTGGGCTTTGATACCAAGATGTAACACTCTGCCATGCAAACCCCAAAGGACAACACAACCATCTAACCATTATGACACATTTTTTTTTTAAAGATAATACTTACATGAAATATGTATCATATGAACAATAACACCAAAGAATGTAAATTAAACCTACATCTAACCTAACTATGTCCTTTAGAGTATCATGGTTGCATTACGATTAAACATTCCCAACATGAACTAATCCCATAACGAAGGCTACTAACCACCAGTGCTCATTTTAAAACCATAACATAAAGCAAATGGACATCATACATGTAACCATAAAATTAAATGTACATCCATCCATGATCAAATAATAATACCAAAGAGCACATCCATCACTTTTATTACATAAATATACAGCGTTCTAGGATTTACATAATTACATACATTTCCACAGATACAACACTATTTAAGAGCATAAAATTTGAACCAATAAATACATATACCACATTCCATACATGGGGTAGAACATTACATTTTTAAAAATTTTACATAAATCTTCCCTTATAACAACGGGAAGAATACTACAAGTACATGATAAGGTATAACTGAAAAGATCACATTATATAACATCAAGGTTGTCAAAGAATTTGGTACAAGATCTGGAATCTTTGTAGAAGGTACAACATCCATGCTCATGAACATCTTCTGGAAACCCAATGGAGTACATAGCTCGTTCCACCCGACCATGTGGAACCCTAAGGTCCACCCCCTACACTAGGAGATGACAACAACAACCCACTACACAACTATTCAAGCAGACAAGGGCTAACAAGACTCCACAAACAAGAGCAACAAACAAAACATAAAGAAACAACCGATTCCAAAGGTATATGAACAAAAATGAGAAAACAAACAAGGCATACAAGGTTTTTGTAGGGAAGAGTGTCATCTCATAGCTCGATACGGGTTACCCAATGTGGATCTTCCTAGGTCTTGGCCCCCATCTTGGGTTACCCTGGAAACCTCAACTGATCCACGGCCCCATTCTAACTCATGCAAAATCAACATACCTTTCATGAAGACAAGGCAGTTGATCATGCCATTCCAAGGCTACTCGTCTCATCTCAAGCCTAAATGAGCACTTGATCCATGAGAGAGGCATCTATTATCTTATATTAATGTGAGTACTACCCAACCCACTAACTATTTATTTGGTTATCACTAGATTAACACAACTCCCACATGGGTTACCCTGGACACCACTTAGGTCTCCAACCCCCATGGGAAGCCACCCTCCCTACTAGCCACAAAAGACACACAGTCACTAACTGGGTAGGCCAATTTGCACAAACTAGCAAAGCCATAGAAATAAGCACATAAAGCGAGGCATGCCCCATCTCGCACAAGATCTTCATAATAAAAAAATCTCCACAGTGCAAGGCTAACACCCACATAAACATAATCAATTATAAGAACAATGGTTCACAAAGAACTCAACATGAAAACCTTCAATGAGTAAACTCTTTCCCCAACCTCTAGAAGTCCAACTAATCCACTATATAGAATAACTCCCCATCGAAGAAATGACAATCTCATGATCACGAAAAGATTATTTACAAATAACACTCACCAGTAACACTATGGAAACAAGAGTGGAAACATCATCAATAGAATCATCAACCTCATTCATTTAAAAAAAATTACAAGGCTATTTGATTAAACAAAACACTACACATTTGCAACCAAATATTATTACACAAATACATCACACTATATATATAAATATATATCTATATATATAATGATAAATATAAACTTATGATTAACAAGCTAACTGGTTGATGTTGTTATCAGCCAACAAACTATTTTAAATTACAGTGCAATTATCATTTAAAAAAAACTCTAACTAAACACAATCCATATATATATAATTTCAGATTTAATAAAGTACTGGTTGCTACTACAGCTTTCGAATTTAATTTAGATATCCGAAATTTTAGCATTCAACGAACTCTAACATATATATACACATATGAAATTTGTTAACACATGTCGCATTTGTTAACACATACTATTTGTTAAAGAGGTTGCAGTGATTCTCTTAGCATAAACATCAGCACAGAATGAAAGTTTGAATGCCTAAGTGCATATAATCTGCTTTTTTATACATTGCATTATATCTCCCAAAAGAGCCTACATAGCATCAAACTCTAAGTTTAGACAATGTGTAGAAGTTTGCATGCTATAGAAGCAAACACAACAGGAATAAAACACCAGTTCGCACTAATATGGCAGTGGCCAAAAGCAATAAAAACAATTCAAAATGAAGCATAGTAAATGAAGAAATCGATTCCCACATAATCGAATAATTCTCAAGCCACATTTATATTGAACAAGCTTGTAAATTTCATTGAAGAAAATACTAAAGATTTGAGGACTATGCAAAGGCAGCCAAATCAATTTCATACGAATCCAATAGTCTGGCAGCAAACAAGAATAATCACCAATACAGAATAATATCATTTGCAATACACGGTGTACAAATAACAAAGAACGAAGAAGGCCAACCTAATTTCCTTCTCTTCGAAGACAGAGAAGTAGTGTCGATAAAAAATCTATCCAACAATAATTTTTCGCTTCTCCCCACCTTTGATCAAACTTCAATCGATTTCATCAAACCATTTGATAGAAGCTATGTTATTTTCTTACAAATATTGTTGTAGACAGAAAAATTCTCATTCGAACAAAATAATCAATTCGTAAACATTCTCCCCCAAATTGAAAATTATTAAAACTAGGAAAGTGATTTGATTTTCCAAAACAAAAATTAAGCAATAATCACTTAATAAGACAAGTTTCTATTTCGCAACCAGTTCAGAGCCATGCATGGGCTCGAACTCACTTTTTCCATCTTTTTAGTTGCTTTAACAACTTGTTCAAAAATCTCATCCAATTTATTATTCGATTTTGAATTATATTATCTTTCACATTTTATTTATTTATTTAAAATTACATTATTTTCACATTTGAATAATTAAATTCTAATGATAATAAAATTAACAATTATCATTAAATTTAATTATGATAATGTACTTTAAACAAAATAATTTAATTTAATTAACCATCAATAAACCATATACTTTCTATTTCTCAGTATTGGTCTATTTAATTATTTATTTTAATTCCAACTTAATTTAAACAACCTTATAGTCAATCTAATTTAATTAAATTGATTAAACAAGGCTATTCATAATATTAATTTCACCACAAAATTTCAATTAATAAAATATTTAAACTCAATCAATAATTTAAACAACATAATGACAAATGACTTCATAACATCACAATTCATCCAATCCACGATAAACGCAAAATGAAACAATTGACCAAGAGTGCAAACTAGACTGACGAGGTAACAAAACGGGTACTCATCCTCGTCGAGGATGATGGCAAGGGTAGGGGGCCTTTTTGTCATCTCCAATTTTCAACATTATTTCCATTGGGTTTTTGTGGCATGTGCAAAACCTGACAATCCAGATCTAGTCAATGCTTGGTACCTGCAACCTCCATCAAACACACTATCGAGCAATGTACATATATATCAAACAAACACACCGTGAGAGAAAATCATAGCATAGCAAGGTACTCACGAACGAGTAATGCTACACCATCCCTCCCACCAAGACCTCAAACAATAACCACATCAATGAACACCAATAATTACATTGCAAACATAGATAATCATTAATTCAATGCATAGTAAGCATAATGCTACACCCTTAATATTAGAGTACATTGGGTTATGAATAGTCGGCTTGTGGTTATCTTAACTCCTAATTAAGTCATATTATCATTATTGTATTTTTATTTAGTTTATTAGGTTGGCCTAGGGCTTATATAGGGTTATCTAAGTCGGCCTGGGTGATATCCTAGGCATAAATAGGTATATATAGGAGGTTGTGAGTCTTATTTGATCATCATGTGGAGTATTATGTTCTTAGTGAAGATGATTGGGGGTATCCCCCTCGAAGTGGATTAGGAGGTTGCCCCCTTGAAGTGGCATATTATTATCAAGTATTTGCAATATATTATATATTATATTCTTCTCGTGCAATTTATTTCATTACAAGTGGTATCAAAGCATGATCTTGGCACCATAGAGGCATGGTTGCTTCTCAATATTGAAGACGATTTTGGGGAGAGCATATCTTCCATATTTTGGAAAAAAAAATCTGATTTCTAAAGGGTTTTTTAGTACAATATTAAAGAAGATACACTCCATATTTGAGAGGAATTGGAGAAGATTTGAGCGAATTATTGTAAAATTAGGGTTTTTGCACAATTTATTTTGAAGCCAAATATTTCTCACATACTACCGAATTGGAGCTTGATTTTTATTGGGTTTTTGAATATATTATAGAGGATTTTATAGTAAAAAATTCAAGGAATTTTAGTTTCATTTGTTTGATTTATTGCAAAATTATTTTTTGGCCATCATGTCGAGGCCTACAACAAGGGGCAAAAAGAATGCTACCACACCGAGGAAATCTTCAGAGAATGAGGGAGTAGAAAATGATTATTTTAACCTTAAGGATGAAATAAACAAATTCAAGGGTAATATTTCATCATTAGAGAAGAAGATTATGGAAGAAATGGGTGAATTGAAATTATTTATTCAAGCTATGAGGTGGAAGGAAGAAGATTATCCTTGCAAGGGGGAAGATAATGCTTTTGGGGGACATGAATTCCTTGGACTTGAATTTGATTTCAAGAAGGATACTTCCTTTAATAATCTTATGCCAAAGAAATTCATACCTAAGTTGGATATGAGAAAGTTTGATGGCAAGGATCCAGCCAATTGGTTATGCCAAATGGAGCAGTTCTTTGATATTCATCATGTTCTGAGTCAACAAAAGGTCTCTATGGCTTCATTATACCTAGAACCAGATCAATTTATTTGGTATCATTGGTTATGTGATGAGAAGAGAAAAAAGGGTTGTGTTGTCACATGGTCAATTTTTCAAGAGGAACTCGCTACCCATTATGGAGATAACTTTATGGATAGCTACTTTTTCTATCTTACTAATTTAAAGCAAACAAGCATGGTCAAGGATTATATTCAAAAAAATCATACCATTTCTCTAAGAGTAGAGAATGTGACAGAAGAAAATATGAAGGAATTATTTCTAAGGGGTTTACAGGATCACATAAAAAATGAAGTGTGATTTTTCCAACCACAATCCTTATCACAAGCAATAGTAATGGCAAGACAAGTGGAGGAGAGGTTTTTGGCTAGTAGGAGGCAAGGGAATATAAATTTCAGTGAAAGGGGATCTCCTACACATTCACTACTACAACCTACTAGGTTGACTCCACAACAAATTGAGGAGAAGAGAGAAAAAAGGTTATGCTTCAATTGTGACAGTAAATATAGTCAAGGGCAATAAAAGTAGTGAAAATAAATTGTTTTATATTGAAGGATCGAGTGAGGAAGAAGAGGAGGAACCAATATTATAGGGGGATGGGGAATTAGATAATGAATCATAGCCAATCATTTCTTTTCATGCACTCTCTGGTTTTAGTGCCCCATAAACTCTCAAGGTAGTTGGGTTCTTAAAGAAGCATAAGGTAACAGTGTTGATCGACATAGGTAGTACTCACAATTTCATCAACAAACAATTGGCTACTCGTCTAAATTGTTTTATATATCCAGCTCCAAAATTTTAGGTCTTTATTGCAGATGGTGGTACTATCAGTTGTTCTAGAAAGTGCCATAGCATTAAATTATCCATGGGAGATTATCAACCTGATATCCCAATGTATACTATTTTCATGGGTGCAGAAGATATTGTTTTGGGAGTACAATGGCTTACTACCTTGGGAACAATTGAGATGAACTTCCACTAATTGTTTGAATGAGATTCCAATCAGAAGGAAAGACAATAGAGCTAAGAGGCTTGAAGGAAAATTCCCCACAAATGGTGAGTTCTCATCAAATGCAAAAGTTGCTTGAGGAAGGAGTTGATGAATTTGTGGCCTAGTTATTTTCATTAAAAATCTTGCAATCTAATAATATCCCTACTTAGATAATATTACCAGAGCTTGATGAAGAAGGAAGAATCATATTGGAACCAGAATATATTTTTCAAAAATGCACAAGGAAGCTAAGGACCAGAACACTCACTCAGTATCTCATTCAAGGGAAGAATTTACCAATTAAAGATGCCACATGTGAGGAAGAGGACTTCATTCAAAGTCATCCAAAATTTCCTAGCATTGAGGACAATGCTTATCTGAAGAGGGGGGGCATGCTATTCCCTTAATATTAGAGTACATTGGGTTATGAATAGTCAGCTTGTGGCTATCTTAACTCCTAATTAAGTCATATTATCATTATTATATTGTTATTTAGATTATTAGGTCGGCCTTGGGCTTATATAGGGTTATCTAAGTCGGCCTAGGTGATATCCTAGGCATAAATAGGTATATATAGGAGGTTGTGAGTCTTATTTGATCATCATGTGGAGTATTGTGTTCTTAGTGAAAACTATTGGAAGTATCCCCCTTGAAGTGGATTAGGAGGTTGCCCCGTCGAAGTGGCATATTATTATCAAGTATTTACATCATATTTTATATTATATTCTTCTTGTGTAAGTTATTTCATTACACATAATCAAATTAATTCAAACACACAATAAATCCATATATGGTCCATGTTAACATAAGCATAAGTCAATAGTATCATGATCATCAAAGTCTAAAAAACTATCATCCCAAAACCAATCCAAAATGGTAAAAGTAGCATCAACAAAGTATCAATCTAATGAAAGCAACATGAGAGGCACTACAAAAACCATCTATTTATACACCCTTTCATCGCATGAACAAACAATAATGTATTTTCTCACACCTAATAGAATAGCTTAAATGATTTTAAAACAATAATCTAGAGAATAATGGATATGTATATTAACTTGAGATCATGCCTACTTTTAGAGTTTTTAGCATGTGATAGCCTTTGACAATTTAGGTATAACCATTTACCTTTGGAAAATTAGGATCAAAACTAGATACATGGGATAATGATATGCATCTCACAATACATGTATGTTGCAAATATTTATGTGTATTTATATTCTAAAGGATTTCCTAAAGGGAACATAGATAATAAGAAGGATTACAAGAGCAAAGAACACTCTAATCGAATATTTCCCTTAGTCCATACTTGAAGTAGTGGACCTATCCTTCACTTTTTGAGAATATTTAGCTACTAATTTTGCATAAGGGTGATGAGCACATGCAAGATCGCAAAAAATTATAAAATTGCCACAAAGTTCTAGCTAGATCATATATTTTACTATTGAATGTTAGGAAAGGTGTCTCAACCTTATATCCTAATGTTATGAATACAAAGTTGTAATTTTGGGCTATAGAATAGAAAAACTCAACCGTTGGGCTATGGAGGACATTTTTTTCCTAATTATTTTTGGGGATGGTTTAGCATTGGTTCTTGGATTCCTAGGATGTAGATCTCTTTGAGATCTCTTTTTTTTTAAAGGGCTCAATTGTATTCTTGGATTAAAAGTTATGGCCTCCAAAATTTGGGCCTCCCACATTGGAAATGTAAGAATATCTATGAGTTGTAAGATGGAGTTACAATTGCTAACCAACTTATGATGCATTTTATGAAATTTCATTATGTATATTTGAATGGATATAATAGAGCCAAAGTGGAGTTACCAAGATGGTGAGTGGATTATGACAAGCTTATGATAAGCGTAAGAAATATGTTTTTGATTAAGGTAAAAACAGGTTTTGAAGGGACCCTGAAACCCTTTACAAGCAAATTTTGAATGGATCTAGAACCCAAAACCAGAAGGTTTTCAAAATGAAAGACATGAAGGCACAAAAAACCAAGGACAAAAAGGAAACCAAGGCCAAGAGCCACAACCGAATACAAAGCTTCAAATAGCCAACAATTGGCCAAAAACTAGCCCCCCAAACAAGAACCACCAAGATTTACATATAGAATTGCTCTTGTGGGAGCGAAGAGTCATGTAGCGTAAGAAATATGTTATTTTTATCCCATGGACTTATTTTTGGATTTTGGGAATTATATTTTTAACTAGGGATTTGGGAACCACATTTTGGGTGGTTTTATCTTAGGGTTTCCTAACTACCAATTGATTTCTATATCACTGTAGTAATGTTCTCCTAGGTCGACCCATTGTTGCATTAGATTTACACTAATAAAAATGATTTGTAAAGAGCATGCTTAATAATTGCAATGTAAAGTAGTGTTCCTTGCTCCAAATTGAAATGTTCTTCTTATTCAATGCTTCTTTTACGCTCTAAAATTTTAAATGATCATTATATATGAATTATTTTTTAGATGAAAACCTTTAAATACAAGGACTTAAATGTGTGCCATTTATGATCCAAATGACTATAAGAAAAGGTGGGATTTTCTCATTTTAATTTAGAAAAATTGGGTTAGATATGAATTGTGTGGGATTGATCCCATATGCCATAAAAATGACATAAGAAAAGGAATGTGGAAATCTAGGGATAATGTAATGCTAATAAATAAATGGAATGTGAGAATAAATGTGAATAGAATAGGGAATGAGAATAGATTTGTGAAAAATTGTGAAGGAATAAATGAGGGTGGCTAATGATTGAGAAATAAGTGGAGCTTAGCACAAGAGTATACTACATGTCCCTATTTAGATGTTTTAAGATGTTCTCTCCAAATGGGCCCAAAACTAATTGTGATTTGGAATGGGTATACAAATTTCACCATTAAAAATATATTTCACATTTCATAAGGAATACGAAATGTCTTTTATATTAGCAAAACATTAGAAAGGGCATTAACTCATTATAAAGAGCAACCAAAAAGGCAAGGGAAGAGAGTCTCACGAGGGGTGTGACTATCAAGCATTACAACAATGAGGAAACAAAATAGAGATCACTAGAAATATCAAAAGAAAATAAAAGAAATAGCACTAGAATAGCTCAAAGGACCAAAAAAGAATGTAAAATGTTAATATACCAATATGAATTAAATATATTTAGTGCAGGTATTTTAAAAAATTATATTATCCAATCTCTTATATGAATAATTTAAGAGAATAAGTTGATACTAATTCAAACAATCAGCAATTATGATTTTTTTCTCACTCATAAATCATATTTTTTTATGCACTCAAAATCTTTTCATGCAAATCATGTAATTGATAAAAGGCATGGATTAGGTACAAGGAACTATCACACTTCAATCCTAGCAAAGGGAGCTCCTAAAGGTGCTCTTTAGCATTGCCTTGACCACAATCTAGTCGTCACAATAATGATAAAATATTTGAGGGCAAATGTTTAACAAATATGGATTTATCTTTTATTAGATATTATTGTAGAAAAACTAGATATAATCACAACTGCAATCAAGTTCGAATATTTGTAATGTAAAATATTGAAAATTATATGTTTTAAGTTTTAACATTTTAGATTGGATATACCTATCTAATTAAGAAGCAATCTTATAATATGTCTCTCAACTACACCAACCTGTCACTATGAATATCTACACACTTTTTAACATCTTATTTAATAGGACTCAATTAACGAGGCTAATACAAAACCTATTTTAATTTAAAATGTTATTTAAGATTTATCCTTACGTGTACATATATTCTTCTGCAGTTCATTGATAGGGATACCATGGAATAACAAAGCCCAAAACAAGTTCAGTGGAAACGCTACTCTTGACTACAGTAAGTCTGAGCACTCATTGACCAACAACTTCAATTGGAAGCCATTCAAGGACAACATAATTGACCTTCGATTCAAATTCATTGAATACATTGGCTTTCACTTTTTTCCTGCAAATTGTTTACAGCTAAAAATGTTCAATATGAAGGTGAAAGCCGTGCATTGGCAAAGAATATATTAGGTGACCGACAGCTACTGCACGCAGCACTCTTTAAAACTTCCTTTTCAGATTGAGTATTCAATCATTTTCCCTCAACTGTAGTAGCAGGAAATGAATTGTTTAATAGTTGATTAAATTTTAGTCAATGAAAATAGGATATTATTAATCTTTTTTATGATTTTGATAGAGATAGGGTGTGAAATTGTTAGGATTGTTTGAAAAGTGTGATATTTAAGTAAAGTGATATTTTTTACAAATAATTTTTAATCTTGTGGGTCAATATATAATTATGAAAGAAAAGAAATTATTTAATGAATATAGAAAATAGTACATTGTTGATCAAATTTTTAAAAAAATTGACTTAATCAAATACAACAAACTTTTTGTAAAATAAACAAAAAAACATATTAAATTCATCTTGTATAATATCAAATATATACATTAATAAGACTTTAGAAAATATTTGGAATTTAAGTTCATGTTTTTTATAATAAATCAAAAACTAATAAATGTCCACATATATATATATATATATATCCAAAGTTCATAACAGTAAACCTACTATTCTTGTTTGTCGTTTGAAAATTCTGGAATTAACCGGACCACATTTATGTCGAATGCATTATTTGTGTGTAAGTGGAGAATAGAATAGAATGGGGTCATTTTTGGAAGTCGTGGCGAATAAGTTTTGTGTCGCTTTAAGCGCAAAATATGTGTGGACTTTGAGGGATTCGCTAAAGAATCTTGTATTGCGCGTAAGGGTCTAACACCAGCAGACGAAAATAATATTTAAGATTAACACACCTTCTCTTGTCTTGTGTGGTTGGCTGTATATATGAAATAGTTTCTAGCACATTGTTATATGCCAAAAATACATCTGTATGACAAGAAATTTGGAGTTTAGGAAGAAATATAGTTAATATATATTTCGATTGAAAATTACTATAAAATAGTAATAACGTATTATATAAGTTAAATATATATTGATTATAAATTTAGTATAAAATAATATTAACTTATTATTTAAGTTAAATATGTTTTGATTATAAAGTAGTAATAATGTATTGTATATTTATGTAAATAAAAAATATTTTTATTGTCAAATAACATAAAATGACAATTACATAATGTATTCAATGTGTTATCTAATTATGTAACATAAATATATATTAACTATATATCAATATAAAATAATGTCAATGTGCTATATAATTACATAGACTAAATATGTTTTGAATAAAGATATAAAATAATAACAACACACCACATATTATTAACTTAGATATATTTTATTTAAAATAATAAGACATACATACTATAAAATGTTGGAATAATATATACTTTTTTATTTTTATTGTAAATAAAATATTTCAAATCTTATAAACAATTGTAAAACCATACTTAATATTTTATAGAATGTATTTTATCTATTTATTTATTTTAACAAATAATTCACATTTTATAAAATTTCCTTCAAAAATATCTTTATCTTTCAAAATTCTTTGGAAGATTCACTTTATCAAAAAGTTAAATTACTTCTTTTAATAATTACTAAACAGAAAATATTCTCCATGATAATGCTTAGAATTGTATGATGATAAGGCATTAAAACGAAATGCACTTTTATGGTTCCAAGTTGAATTATTAAATTTATTTTTCCATGGAGTATTTTTGATAGGCCCATTACAATTGGTATGAGTTGGTTCTCATTATTATTCTAACTTTATAAGTTCTGCATTTAGGTAATTATTATTCTAACTTTATAAGTTATGCAGTTAGGTAGGATGGTGATAAAAGATTAAAAAAATTCATGTATTCGATTAGTATTATAGTTAAAAGATTATTTTTATTTAAACATTAAAAATATATATTTTATTTATTTATTCTAAATTTTTTTTTAAATATATAGTTTGATATAATTGTTATAATATTATTAAAAATATATTATGTTTATAATTAATTTTTTTTTATTAAAGTTAAAAAATATTATTTTAATAAGATGTTTTGATGGATATATTGATGCTGATTAAAATTGGTTTTTTAAAATATAGAATAAAAGTTAGGTTTGTATATTTATTATTAGTGTTTGTAATAATGATATAATAATGTAAATTAATATGTTTAATTATTATAATTACTTTCTATCAAATAATTGATCATTAGATATATTTATATGTGTAACACACATTGATGGTGTAGTTGAAAGAGGTTGTCATGGAAGAGGAGACTTTTAGAACATAAATAGTTTGATAGATGCATATTTCGAAAAATAGAGCATGTTTGTTCACTAATGATTATTCTTTCTACTTAGCATAATCAAATTGTTTGATTTTCTCCTCCTAATTGTCATAATTTTAAGTCAATAAAAAACACATGTTTGTAAACTTTTTATAATTATTTCTATTTCACACTCTTGAAAACTAGATATTGATAAAACTTTTACATAATTATTATGTTTGCATACTTATGTATCAAGTTTACTCATATCAATATCTAATCATTTATTTATTTATATTAAGTTAAATATGTCTTAATTATAAATAGTACAAATAGTAACAATGAATAATTTAATTATGCAAATAAAAATACTTTTATTGTGAAACAATATAAAATAATAACATAATATATAATTATTAAATTCAAATATATTTTGACTATAAATTACTATAAAATAGTATCAATGTGCTAGATCTATCTACTAAACGTATAAAATAGTAACATCACACTACATAACACATACATACTATAAGATATTGAGATTGTATACACTTTTTACTTTCATTATGGATAATACATTTAAAACCTTACAAATAATTATATAATCATTCTTATTATTTTATGGAATGCATATTTGTCTTTCCATTTATTCAAAAAAATAATTCATATTCTAAAAATTCCCCTCAAAAATATTTTTATGTTTCAAAATTCTTTGAAAGGTTCACTTTATCAAAATAATAATAATTCTTTTTATAATTGCTAAATAAAAATTATTCTTTATAATAATGCTTAGAATTGTATGTTGATAATGCCTTAAAATGAAATGCACTTTTATGGTTCCAAATTGAGTTATTATATTTTTATAGGCCTACTACAATTGATTCTTAATATAATTTTAATTTTATAAATTATGCATTTAGGTAGGATGATGATATTCAAGGTTACAGATTATTTTTACAATATAAAATGTTGATTAATAATATAATGTAAAGAATTTTTTTAAAAGTTAAAAAATAAAAATAAATCATATATTTGATTAATATTATAGTTAAGATTATTTTTAAGACACAAAATTTATGTATTTTAATTTAAAGAGTATTTATTTTCTTTAACATAGTTTGATATAAATGTTATAATAATGTTTATATGTTTATTTATTTAATTAATTAAAATATATATTTTAATAAGATATTTTGATGGGTTAATTGATGTTGATTGAATTGATTTTTTTTAAGTATGGAATAAAAATTAGGTTTGTATTATTAGTGTTTTTAATAATGATGACATAAAGTAATATGTTTAGTTATTATAATTTTGTTTATTAAATGACTTTAGAACCATTAGATATATTTGT
The DNA here is from genome assembly GCA_007115665.2 of Sequoiadendron giganteum. Taxonomy (NCBI): domain Eukaryota; kingdom Viridiplantae; phylum Streptophyta; class Pinopsida; order Cupressales; family Cupressaceae; genus Sequoiadendron; species Sequoiadendron giganteum. Next base: position 620,923,348 of record CM021100.1, read on the forward strand.
GTAGTGACACATTGATGATGTAGTTGAAGGAGGTTATCATGGAAGAGAAGTTTTTTGAAAAAAGAAATAATTTAGTATATTTTTTCACAACTCATTATTCTTTCTATATATAATTAATTTTAAATTTTTATAATGTTCATATTTTTATTTTTATCCTTTTAATTTTCACAATTTTAATGTTCATTATAATGTTCATATTTTAAATTTTATCCTTATAATGTTATCCTTCCATTATAATTTTAATGTTCATATTTTTAATTTTATCCTTTTAATTTTCACAATTTTAAGTCAATTAAAAAAACAAATTTGTAAACTTGTTATAACAATTGTTATTTTCACACTCCTAAAAATTGGATCTTATTAAAATATTACATAATTATGATGTTTACATACTTGTGTAGCAAGTTTAATCACATCAATATCTAGCCATTTATCTCTTTATATTAATGTATTATAAGGAAGGAGGTTCATGAATGTGGAAATAGGAAATTGAATTATTTTTCATTTTTTTTAAATGAGTTATTATTATGCATAATATTAATGTATATCATTTATAGGTTAATTTTGTTTTTTTCTTGGAGTCATATTTTTGTATAAAATATATGTAGTTTAGTTTAAGGGGTAAATTTAACTTAAGTCTAAGGCAATATATTGAACCCAACTTTGTGGAGCTCTTAGTGGATTCTCTATTACTCTATCAAAATGTTTTAAAAAGGACAATTTCATATTATATTTTGGGAGTCAAATGAAATCATCCAAATATATCATTTTGAAAGAATGTGACTCTTGGTATTATTTTTTAACAAGTATGATATGAATTATGTTTTCTAATATTATATTTATTTAATTTATAATATGCATAGGTCTATTACAAAAAATAATAATCTATATTGAACACACTAAATATATATATATATATATATATAAACAAATGCAATATAAATGTACATGTTTTGATGATTTTTTTAATATATAAATTAATAGAAAAAAATTATAATAAAATATAGGTATTATACCAATTAAAAAATCAAAAAGAAAAGAAATAAGAAAATAAGAAAATACAAAAAAATATTAATGTAGTAGATATAAAATCTGATGACCTAATTTCAATAAATTATAACAATATTTATTTTGTAATGAAAGTTATGTTTAATAATAAAATATCAATCACTAAAAAATAATTAGAAAATAAGAAATTTATTAAAAATAAAAATAATAGAAATATTTATTTTAAAAATTAGAAAATTATAAATTGAATCTAAATATTTTTTTATTATAACTTATTAGTTATATCATTATTCAATTTTTTTAAATGAATATGAAAAATATTCATTTTGATGGTTTAATAATATAAAATAATAAAACATGCTATTATAAATCCATCCAATTAAAAATGATATTTATTTTGAAAATATTCAAAAATATACTTATATGAGTTCATTCTTAAAACATTTTTTTCTTTGAAATAGAATTAAGGATTACTTATATGTTTGTCTTCATATGCCCTAGGTTTTGAAGGTGATTGAGTTATGAACTTTATGTTGTTTGAGTACTTCCTAAGTTCCAAAACCCCATTAGTAACATAGATATGGTTGAATTTTTTTGGCCCTGGATGCCATGCCTTATGATATTCAAACTCTATTTTAAAATTTTGACTTGCAATTTGAATTATAGTTGGTAACATGGGATGAGTTATAGGATATTACATATGTTTAAGATTTGTAGGAAACTATTTTTATTGAAATAACTACTTAATCTAATGGGAATCTTATAAAGGGGAATATATAAATAATTGAATAGTTAGATAACTTCCTTGAGTCTTTCTCATGTATGAAAAAATATATCTTTGAAGTTATGTAATGATAAAAATAATTATTTATTCTCTTCATTCCATTAAGCCTTGGTATTTAATAAAAGATTGAATATAATTGGTGCTTTCATATTTCTTTTAATTCAAACATAATTGATCATTATATAAGATTAAAGGTAGTAATGCATTATTTCATGTTACTTGTATGGGTTACAAATTTAATAAGGTAAATTGGATTATATGTATTTCTAATTATCTTTTCTAATTCAACATGATATTTATATGATATTTTGGTATGTATCTTATCATAATGATAATAATTTTTCATCATCTTAGTTACTTACTTTAGATTATTTCTTCACATGATTTCTATGAATAATTTTTTTTTAAATTGTATTTTTATTTTTTATTTAAATTTTTTTTATATTTGTTATTTTGATGAAAAATAATTATGTAGGAATAAATTTCATATTATATTTTTTCTAGATAATATAATGACTTTATTGAGGGATTCAATCTAAAAATTATGATTTCATACATCTAGTATAACATTTAGCAATAATAAAGAGATATAGTAAATAATATGATGCTTGACCCAACATTGAAAATAATTATAATAAACCTTCGTAGCTCGTGATAATATTAAATTTGAGTATATGCCATGTTATCATATAGACCATCTAAAACACAAAGAAAAAGTCAAATAGTATTTATCCTCCAAATCCCTACAACACCAAACAAAAATCCATCAACTTATAGACATATAATAACATAATGTTATATCACCTACCATTTATCCCTATTTGTAGGCATGCCCACAACTAGAATTCAGACCTTTCCTCCATCAATCCAATTGTTCTCCTAGGACCTCCTTGAGCCAACCAATAGTTTGCAAATATTGTGAAAGCTAGGAACTAGATACCATTACTAAGCTCCCTACAACATTTAATATTGTGAAGTCACTAAGAAATATTAGAAAAGTACAATCACCACTCAATTTAAGTCTCCCATTATCATGCAAAACATGTAAGCTTTCCATAACCTTATCATTTCACAACAACATGCCTTAAACACTTTAAGTTTCCTTTTCAAGGATCCAAGATTCTCCTTGTTATACTTTTATTGTACTAGGGAAGAAAATGAATATTCACCTTCCACATACATTTCTATCAACCTATTCACCACTCCAGTCACTCCCATATCATTTAAAATTTCACTATCTTCAAAATGATCAAGCATATAGCTAGCTTAAATAACTATAGGTTAAAATTTGCATATGCTACCATAAGACCAAGATTCACAAAAAAGATAAACCTCATGATTTTTGTTTTTTGTAAAAATATAATCCTCTTTCTCACAATACACTCTATAAAAAACTTAAATATTAATTATAATCATCCAGGTAAATTTTTAATTAATTCACCTATCCAATAGAGAACTTCAACCTATAATGCCCATAAATTTTATATCAAATTACAATTAAAGATAAAACACAAATTTTAAATTTCGACCATAAACACTTGCATAATTCATGAAAGGTTGCTTCTTATACATGCACTTCATGAAAGCATAACAACATTTGACCAATCAATTATAAGAACTTGGTCAAGTAAACAATTATTGTGACAAACAGGGTTGGGTTCTAGTGGAGACATGGAATCCACATCACCGAAATAGATCTAATTAGTTAATCTACTAATTAATAATCTGAAACATAATTCAAGTAACATGTTAAACAATAATATATATATCAATACTAATCTCAAAGTAATAATAAGAGAACAAGACCTAGGGGCCAGACCTATTTCCCCGAGAGCTCATCTCTAATGGCCTTGCCTACATATTGTGTAGAGGCTCCATATTTTGACAACTTGAGTTCACCCAACTCATATTTGATTGACCAAAAATCACATTTCACCAAGGTTTAACTCACAACTAACTCACAACGATATAGTAAGTACATAAAAAGATCAACAATAGTGAATCTATAGAGTTCTTGGGTCCAAGCTTTGGACTATGAAGGGATTCCCTTTCGTTGTAGAAGATGTTTCAAAATAGGTCATGTTGTTGCTCATTGTGGTTTTGAGAAAAAAGTCATGAAGGCTACATGGTGGAAAGATGCTTCCCCACAACACTACATGATTGTGAAGAAGGTTGTGCAACCAAGGAGCTTCTCTGAGGTTGTTGCTCAGGAATCACAAGGCCTTTAGGCTTCCTCTCTGGTTATCTCTAATGGTGGGATTGATGATGCTTTGTAAGACAACAATGTTGTGCCCCTTTTGAGGTTGAGAGTGGGCCTTTGGCTGCCACTTCTTGTGACAATGTTTTGGCTATCTTTTCGGGTGGCTCTCCTGATTTGGCCACGCCAGCTGAGAGGAAAACATATGAAATTTGTAAGATATCGGTTGTTGGCTTGGCTTGATAAGGGAGTGCAAGTGGAAGAGGGTTGGATTACTATGAAGGAAAAAAAAGATAAGTCCTCTAAACCTCCTTTTGACAAGACTCTCTGCTCCCACAAGAGCAATTCTAAATGTAAATCTTGATGGTTCTTGGTTGGGGGGCAGGTTTTTGGCTGTTGCTGGCTGTTTGATGGCCTTTTTATCATTGGTTGTATATGCCTTCCTGTCTTTAATTTTTGACGACCTTCTAGTTTTGGATTCCAGATCCACTCAAAATCTACTTGTAATGGGTTTTGGGGTCCCATCAAAACCTATTTTTTCCTTTTTCAAAAACAATAGTGAATCTATAAGGGCTCCTTTTTACTAAAAGAAGGAATGGTTAATAATCCTAATTTGGACACTACACAAGGACCATGTGAAAAAATAAGATAACCAAGTATAATCCAAGATGAAGCTGACCACATCATATCTTAAATAGATTATTATAATTGTAGTTGTAGTTTTAATCTAAACAATACAAGGGTCACAATATAACCTTAGTAAGATTACAAGGTGATGGGTTTAATAAGACAAATCACATATTGAATCTTTCTAGACAATTCAACCATCATACACTTGGTTGGCTAACACAAGGGGTATAACCCTTAGGTTTGAAAGATGACTCTACCTCAAACACAATCATAACCAATAACATTGATATACGCTAAACTCAATTCTCTACTCAAATTCATCCCATGCCTCTAATCCATTACTTATAAACTATATGAGTGGGTGTGCAACCCATTTTAGGGTCCATTTCCCCAAACAGTTTCATAGTTGGTTGCCACCTACTTCGGTGAAGCCAGGGATTGAAAAACTTGTTAAGGATATGTTAACAACATATGGGGTAGAGAATCGATCCCTGATAATTTGACAAAACTTGAACATGCAATAATACAATTTAAATAAATAAAACTTAATACTCAACATAATGAAAATGGAAAGATTTAATGAGGAATGTAGATCATATAAGTTATTTTGGTGTATTTGAAAGTATCATACAATAAAGTTACTTTGCACATGGATTATTTAGCCACATGATAATAGGTGTCAAGTTTCGTATTCTCATAATGCACTGTTTCTTTATAGGTATAACTTTAAACAAGTTCATATATAATATAAAATGTGTATATATATATGCTTTCTACTTCTAAATTATTTCAGCATAGATTGTTATAAAACTAAAATCCTTGATCTCATAACATATAGTACATGCTACATGTACGTATCTTATACTCATAAATCGATTTGGGTTTCCTTACTAATATGAAAAGAAAGATGGACAATGTGGTTTTGATGGAGAATCGTCTTCAGAAAACAACATCACTGTTATGTTGATAGGTAATAATTTTCAAGTCTATCAGACCCAATTTATTTCAACATTTCAAAAAGAAAGAGCACAAGACTAATAGTTTATAATCTTTTGATAGGTCATACTACGGATTGAAATAGCTTCCACATCATATACAATGTTATATGCATATATTATGATATCCTTTATTGACTTCCATTCAAATAAAATAAGATGACATTTCAATACAAAAATTTATCTAAATAACTATCAAGTAGTTCCATGAGTGTGATACTCAGATTCTACTAAACAAAGCATTCCAACACCCATTATTCTTACCAATTATTATGTATCAAAAACTCAAATAAAAAAAATTGTTAACTGGTGTTGATGACCCAAAAAAAGGACGTAGAAACCCAAGCTCTATTCATTTAGGGATAACATTAAAATGGCCATATAATGGCTTATGAACAAGGGTTTAGTTGGAGACCAATGGAATGGTGAAGGGAAGCCAAAATTCTTATCTCAGTCTAAAACATAAAGATTACACCAGCAAGCTTCATGAATTTTTGACCTTCTCCAAAAATTGTTTATCTTAAACTTAAGCCTAAAATTCTAATGGTAACTACTACTCAGTATTAAAATTTGTTGTCCAAGCCATAAATGTTAGCAACAATGAGAATTACCCATTTGAATTCAATATTCCCAATAAAGCATATGTATATTTTACTTATAGTGAGATCATTCACCTGCATCCCCAAAACACTCATAGATACGATCTGGGTATAAACACAAACTCACATAGATTACCCCCACTATAATCAATGTAAGTAATACACAGCTAGTGCTCTCAATACACATGATATGGTCCAACATGCAAATGCATCTTCACATACACAAATACCAAGTGGGTATGCTTAAAATTAGCTAAAGATAGACCCCCATACCTGCAAAAATATTCTCCAAGGGCTTGAGATGGGGTCTTGAGCCCTTGGTTCTGCTCCACAAATCCTTTGTCCTCCATGAAACTCGATTAAGGGACTTCATTCATACAATAAATTTGAATTGGAAGTGTGATTCTTTGCATTCCAATCTCCACCGCTTGGAGAAAGTGACATGCCTAGCCAAGTTGTTTTCTCTATTTCCTTCTACTTCCTTCTCCCCCCTTTCCCATCCTCTTTTTTTCTTTCATCTCTCACTTTCCCACATAGCTTCATGGACAAGCTATCCCTTTGGATCCAAACACCATTGACCTCATTTATTGCCTCATCTATTTTCCTATGTTTTTCAAACTAAGGTTTGTATTGTATTTAATCCATTTTTTTTTTTGCTCGATCTCTCCTAGCTTCCACAATCGACCTTTGCATTAATGGTGGCATTAATTTCCCCCATCATTTGCAAGAAGTTAGCTAGAGATGACATTGTTTTTCGTGTCATATTTCTACTTGCCTAGCCACTTTCAAAATCCAATATTTGAATGCAGGTCATTGATCTTGAAATTTGTGCCATGATCTAGTGTATCTCATTTACCTGCCTTACATTAAAACACAACCATCTGGTTTGACTTGTTGTAAATGCGACTATAGATCTTCAAGTGATTCACAAGAATTATGTGAATCATTCATTCGAGCAATCGTCTCTTGCCACATGTTGCTAATCCGCATACCCGCATTGGTCAACCCAAGTCAATGCAAGCATTCTACGAAATGGTGGAATACTACCATCAGTCATGCTTGTCAGGGGTCGGGGATCACTAATCCCTCTTACCTCATGATTGACATGCTTTGAAAGCCTCAAGAAACAAGACCAAATTGTGATGTCTGATCCTCTTTACACCTATCGACGTTTGGCCATTGACCTTACTCAATACCTTCTTCCTTCCTTTACTCCATTGTAAACCTTCACACCAACCTCTGAAACACTAAAGTGCGACACTCTAAAATATGCATCTGTTTGTCAGATGTCAAGGTTCTTTCTTCCACCTTATCGCTTATATGACTTTGTGTTAAGCTGCAAGTCAACCTACCGACCCACAATTCCTGAAACAAACATTTGCAAGCATTGCCAGACTTAACCCTTTTGGGTGCCATCCTTTGGGCACTCTTCTTACCACATACTTAGCAAACTTCTAAGTCATAAGCCTTAAGGTTGAATTTATGAACACTAAAGCCATTTCGAGTGTTGAGGTTCATCCTTAACACTTACCACTTACCATCCTTTTGGTAAGGCGTAAGCCTTCCTACCGAACTATGATGTCGAACATTTCCTTCGCAAGCTTTAACCCTTTTAGGTGTTTGGTGCAGGAGCACCTTAAGGGTCTTTTGGAAGATCTTGGCAATTTTGGCTTGTAGGTGGTTCTGGCCAACCACCAAGGTAATAAGGACTAATTGTAAAGTCCCAAGTGTGTTTTTGATGTGTGTGTTATAGAAAACTTAGGTTGGTTTAGAGCTTTGAGGTTTGGGAAAATTCTTAGTGTGGAGATTAGGAAAAACTAGACAATGTTGTCTTAGGAATTTGGCCTAAAAGTTCAAAAAAGGCATTAATGATGTTCTAAGCCCAACCTAAGGGTCCTAGAACATGGGAGAAAGGTATATAAGGTCATCCAAACCCTAATACCTGGGTTGGAAGTTCATTTTCATGAATTGAGACTTGGAGAGCATATTGTGTGATTGGAATTCATCAACTTTTGAGTGAATTTTTGTGTTTGAGCCTTCATCCAATCAATGATGGATTGAAAGGTATTGTCTGACGGTTTGAGGATTTCCATTTTGTCACTTATTTACTGTGTGAAGATTAGCAATTTAGTTCAATTATTTTTTGTTTTGCAAGTTTTTGGAGTTTTGGCCTTATAGCCGATTTAGGCCAGTTTTTGGGAAACCATGATCCCCACTTGAATTCCCATGGCAAGGCTACCATGGCCACTTGTAATCAAGTAGGGGACTATTTTTACAGTGTAAATAGCATGTGTGGAGTCTTGGTTTGTAGGGGAAGAGCTGAATTCATCAAACACTAGGTGAGTGCAAGTGCATTCTAGCTAGTGGCTTGGAGAGGACAGAAGTAAAGAAAGTTGATAAATGGATTGGTTTATGCCAATCAAGAGAATGAGACTGTGGTAACATGTATTCCAGAAATGTGTGTGCAAGGAGGAGAGTTGAGAAGGTCATTGAAGCCCTCAAAGTTGGAAAAAGGAGCCAAAACCCTAGAAACCCTTGAAATTAGGGGGTATGAGGACAGTCCTATGTATGGACACTTGCAGAACCTTACACCTAGTAAATCTTGAAGCCTAGGGTACTACTAGAAGTAATATCCAAAAATATTTGGGGGTTGTTAAGGCCGTTTTTGAGAAAAGCCAAGAAACCGGGTTCTTGGAGGCCTAAAAGGGGCAAAAAGGCTACAAGGCCTAGAAACTAGAAATTCTTGAAAGCGAAGGGAAAAAGGTGAAAGTATCCAATGAAATGGATCATTGAGGATTCAAAACACCTAAATAACAACATGACCACCTTACCCTAACCCTGGAGTGGTTAGGACACATTTGGGTCAATGTGGAGCTCAAGGAAGCCCAGTGGTGGAATGGGAGTGTTGGTGAAGATTTTGAAGTTGGTGGAGAGACCTATAAGGAGTTAGGGGTTTAGGAGAGATCCATGAGTAGGGTAGAGTGGAATACCCTAAGAAGACCAAAGAATAGGTCTTGGGAAGAGCAAGAGTGCTCTTGAGGTTTAGGGCTCCCCATCAAATTGGTATCAGAGCCAATAAAGGCTTGGGAATTGAAATTAGTGAATGTCAAAGAGAAGTGAATCTATAGGAGAGAACACCATGGTGACCAATGTAGAGCTAGCTAGAGACTTGACAGAGCAGCAAGAGAAGAATAGGCATCTTGAAGAGGCTATGGAAGAGATGAAGCAAAAATTGGAAGAAGTTGTTGAATCGGCAAGCAAGATGAAGGTACAGTTGGCAGGGGACAAAGACAAGGGTAAATACCAAGTGGAGGAGGACATAGAACCAGAACCTAACCCTCCATTAGTAGAGGAACCCTTCCTCAAAGCATTGAAGGCATTGAGTGGCAAGGCACTTGAAGGTGTCCCTGTGTTCACTGGAAGAATGGATGCAGAGCTAGTTATGGAATGGATAGAGGGAATGGAGAATCACTTTGAATGTGATGGAATTACTGAGGCACAAAAGGTGAAGATAGCCAAATCAAGGTTAAGAGGACTAGCATTAACCTGGTGGAAGTTTCTGCAAGAAGAAAGAGAGATGGAAGGCAAGAAACCCATAGGAAATTGGAAAACTATGGTGGCCAAAGTGAAGGAGAACTATCTACCTGAGGACTATGACATTCAATTGCACAAGAAGAGACAAAATCACAGACAAAGAGACCTAGATGTAGTTGCATATATAGAGGAATTCCAAAAACTAAGCCTTAGATCTAGAGTGCAAGAAGTTGAAAGCATCAAAGTTGCTAGGTATCTAAATGGTCTTAGATGGAGCATACAAGAGGAGTTGAGTCTTTTCACACTTACTACCCTCCATAGCTGCTATCAAATGGCTATTAAGGTGGAAGAGAAATTGAAAAAGAAACAAGATTCCAATACTAGAGGTAAAGGAAGAGGTAGAGACTCTAGAGGTGGACAAAGAGGAGGTTTTGGTGGAAGAAGCAATGAGAACAGAAACCAAGGTGATTCCAAGGTTGGAGAACAATCCCATGAGTCAAATAGTAGAGGGGGTTACAGAGGTAGAAGCTCAAACAATGGAGGAAGAGGTAGATCAGGAGGCTTTAGGAGAAGCTCTCATTTTGCTTCCATGAAATGCTACAATTGTGGATAGTTGGGTCATCCGGCTTATAGGTGTCCTGACAAGCCAACATCTTCACAAAGTGAGACGAAGATCAACTATGTTCAAGAAGAGGACTGCTCCAAACAATCAGAGGTGAGTCTAGATTCAGAGAAAGGTGAGAATCTCATGTTAAGAAGAATTTTGATCAAAGTACCTATCGAGGATGAACACAAACAAAGGAGAGCTCTTTTTAGAGTCAAGTGCAAGATACTAGGAAAGGTTTGCAAGGTCACCATAGATTCAGGGTCTACTGATAATGTCATATCAGAGGAGGCAGTACAGAAGTTGAAACTCAACAAGATACCCCATGTATGCCCTTACAAGGTTACTTGGTTGAACAAGGGGCGGAATATACTAGTCAATGAACAAGTTTGGGTTGAGTCTATTATAGGAAAGTATCATGATAGGATACTATGTGATGTGTTACTAATGGATGCATGCCATCTGTTGCTTGGAAGACCATGGCAATATGATAGGGAGGCAGTACACCATGGCAAGGAGAATAAGTACTCATTCAAGAAGGATGGACTGACTTACAAAATACAGTCTTTGTTAGAAGAAAACATAGTGGAAAAGGCAAAAACTAGTGTCCTTTTGATGAGTGGGAAGGAATTCCTAAAAGACATCAAGGAGGAAGAAGGAGTTGTCTATGCAATTATGTTGAATCCAAAGGAAGAAGAGTCACCTAATCAGCTACTTATGACAGCAAAAGTGAAGCGACTAGTGGATCAGTTTAGGGACATCATCTGTGAAGGTACACCAGCTACACTACCACCGAAGAGAGCAATCAGTCATCAGATAGACTTTATACCAGGAGAAACACTACCTAACAAGGCTGCATACAAGATGACACCGAAGTAGAACAAAGAGATAGCAAGGCAAGTTCAAGAACTTTTAGATCAAGGGTTGATTAGAAAGAGCATAAGTCCATGTGTTGTTCCAGTTGTGTTGGCACCTAAAAAGGGAGATAAGTGGAGAATGTGTACTGATTCTAGGGAAATCAATAGGATAACTATTGGATATAGATTTCCTATTCCTAGGATAGAAGATCTAATGGATTATTTAGGAGGTGCTAAGTGCTATTCCAAAATTGATTTGAAAAGTGGTTATTATCAAATTAGGATGAAAGAGGGAGATGAATGGAAGTCAGCTTTTAAAACTACAGAGGGGTTATATGAGTGGTTAGTAATACCATTTGGGCTTACAAATGCACCTAGCACTTTTATGAGGGTGATGAATGAGGTCTTGAAGGACTTTATAGGATTTTTTGTGGTTGTCTACCTAGATGATATCCTCATCTTTAGTAAAACAAAAGAAGAACATATGAAGCACCTAGAACTAGTGTTGAGGAAACTTCAAGAGGAGAAGCTTACCATAAATCTTGAGAAAAGTGAGTTCATGAAGCAAGAGTTAGTTTACCTAGGATTTGTAGTGTCTCAAGGGAACTTGTAAATGGACAAGAGCAAGGTTGAAGCCATTCTTAGTTGGCCTAATCCCAAGACAGGGACAGAAGTTAGGATTTTCCATGGATTAGCTCAGTTCTATAGGAAGTTTGTGAGAAGGTTTAGTGAAATCTGTGCACCGGTTCTTGACACCATCAAAGGAGGACTGAAAACTAAGTTTGTGTGGACCAAAGAAGCCAATGAAGGATTTGAAAGGTTAAAGAGGGAGATAGCTACCCAACCTATCCTAGTTATACCAAGCTTTGAAAAACCATTCATAGTGGAATGTGATGCAAGTAACATAGCAGCTGAGGTTGTTCTAAGCCAAGAAGGTTGGCCGGTGGCATTCTTTAGTGAAAGGTTGAATGAAGCAAAGTCTAGGTACTCATCCTATGACTTAGAGCTTTATGCTTTGGTCCAGGCTCTTAAGAAGTGGGAGCACTATCTATTGCCAAAGGAATTTGTGGTATACACTGATAATCAAGCCTTAAGTTACATCAACACCCAAGAGAAGCTCAGTTTGAGGCATATCAAGTGGATGGAGTTTATACAGTCATACACCTTTACTATCAAGCATAAGAAGGGGGTGAACAACAAGGCTGTTGATGCTCTTAGTAGGAGGTTGCTTACTGTCTAAGAGATACAGCTACAAAGCACAGGGGTTGAAGGATTCAAAGATCTATATGAAGGAGATTCTGATTTCTCATAAATATACAAGGTATGTATTGATTTTGAGAACCATTTTCACAGTGAATATGTTGATTACACCTTGCAAAATGGTTTATTATTTAAGGGGAAATAATTGTGTGTTCCTAGAGGTTCCATGAGGGACAATCTAATCCAAGAAAAGCATAATGGCAGTTTGAGTGGTCATTTTGGTTTGAACAAGACACTAGACTTAGTGGAGAGGTTCTATTGGTGGCCTAAAATGCAAAGAGATGTAAGAAGATATGTTGAACAATGTGGAGTATGTCAAAAGGCAAAGGGAACATCAAGCAATGCAGGTCTTTATCAGCCATTACCCATCCCAAGTAGACCATGGGAATGCATAAGCATGGACTTCATAGTAGGGCTACCTAGGACACCAACTGGTTTTGACAGTGTGTTTGTGGTAGTGGACAGATTTAGCAAGATGAGCCATTTTATTCCATGCAAGACAACACATGATGCAAGTCATATTGCACACCTATTCTTTAAGGAAGTAGTGAGGATACATGGGTTTCCAAAGAGCATAGTTGCAGACAGAGATGTGAAGTTTATGGGGCATTTTTGGAAAACTCTTTGGAAGAGGCTAGGAACCAACTTGTCTCATAGCTCAGCATATCATCCACAAACAGATGGACAGACAGAGGTGATCAATAGGGTACTTGGGAACTTGTTGAGATGCTTAACTAAGGAGTATGGACAAGGATGGGCGCAAGTGATTCCACAAGCAGAATTTGCTTACAATGATAGCACAAATAGGACTACGGGTAAGAGTCCATTTGAGATAGTCTATGGTTTACATCCAAGGGGTGTACTTGAGCTTAGAGAACTGAAAGGTTATGAAGGAATCAGTGGTCATGTTGATGATTTTGCTTAGTCAATGAGAGAGGTTCATGAGCAGGTAAGGAAGACATTGATAGAGGCTAATCAAAAGTTGAAGGCTAAAAGAGATGAAGGGAGAAGAGAATTACAATTTGAGATAGGTGATATGGTGATGGTATACTTGAACAAAGCAAGGTTACAGAAAGGAATACCAAGCAAGTTGCAGATGAAAAGGATAGGGCCATGTAAAGTATTGGCTAAGTATGGATCAAATGCTAATAAGGTGGAGTTACCCAAGGAGATGTTTATTTCTCCTATCTTCAATGTGAAAGACTTGGTGAAGTATAAAGGACCAGCAATGGATGAAGAATAGTACAATGCTAAGATAGAAAAGGATGTAGAAGCACTCAAGGTACCTGATCAGATCAGACCACAAGTGGACAGGATTTTAGACTCAAGGGAGAAGAAGACTAGGCACAAGACATACAAGGAGCACCTAGTGAAGTGGAAACATCAACCAGAGTCAGAGGCTACTTGGATAGCAGAAGGTGACTTTAAGAATCATGGAATTAGTGAGGAGCTCCTGACACCATAGGTTCCTTAACTTCTTTGTTGCAGGGGGCGAATGGTGCAGGAGCACCTTAAGGGTCTTTTGGAAGATCTTGGCAATTTTGGCTTGTAGGTGGTTTTGGCCAACCACCAAGGTAATAAGGACTAATTGTAAAGTCCCAAGTGTGTTTTTGATGTGTGTGTTATGGAGAACTTAGGTTGGTTTAGAGCTTTGAGGTTTGGGAAAAGTCTTAGTTTGGAGATTAGAAAAAACTAGACAATGTTGTCTTAGGAATTTGGCCTAAAAGTTCAAAAAAGGTATTAATGATGTTCTAAGCCCGACCTAAGGGTCCTAGCACATGGGAGAAAGGTATATAAGGTCATACAAACCCTAATACCTGGGTTGGAAGTTCATTTTCATGAATTGAGACTTGGAGAGCATATTGTGTGATTGGAATTCAGCAACTTTTGAGTGAATTTTTGTGTTTGAGCCTTCATCCAATCAATGATGGATTGAAAGGTATTGTCTGATGGTTTGAGGATTTCCATTGTGTCACTTATTTACTATGTGAATCATTAGATTAGAAATTTAGTTCAATTGTTTTTTGTTTTGCAAGTTTTTGGAGTTTGGCCCTTATAGCCGGTTTAGGCTAGTTTTTGGGAAATCATGATCCCCACTTGAATTCCCGTGGAAAGACTATCATGGCCACTTGGAATCAAGTAGGGGACTATTTTTATAGTGTAAATAGCATGTGTGGAGTCTTGGTTTGCATGGGAAGAGTTGAATTCATCAAACACTAGGCGAGTGCAAGTGCATTCTAGCTAGTGGCTTGGAGAGGATAGCAGTAAAGAAAGCTGATAAATGGATTGTTTTGTGCCAATCAAGAGAATGAGAGTGTGGGCACATGTATTCTAGACATGTGTGTGCAAGGAGGAGAGTTGAGGAGGTCATTGAAGCCCTCAAAGTTGGAAAAAGGAGCCAAAACCTTAGAAACCCTTGAAATTAGGGGGTATGAGGATAGTCCTATGTACAGACACTTACAAAACCTTACACCTAGTAAATATTGAAGCTTAGGGTACTACTAGAAGGAATATCCAAAAATATTTGGGGGTTGTTAAGGCTATTTTTGAGAAAAGCCAAGAAACCGGGTTCTAGGAGGCCTAAAAGGGGCAAAAAGGCTACAAGGCCTAGAAACTAGAAATTCTTGAAAGCGAAGGGAAAAAGGTGAAAGTATCCAATGAAATGGATCACTGAGGAGTCAAAAAACCTAAATAACAACAAGACCACCTTACCCTAACCCTAGAGTGGTTAGGACACATTTGGGTCAGTGTGGAGCTCAAGGAAGCCCAGTGGTGGAATGGGAGTGTTGGTGAAGATTTTGAAGTTGGTGGAGAGACCTATAAGGAGTTAGGGGTTTAGGAGAGATCCCTGAGTAGGGTAGAGTGGAATACCCTAAGAAGACCAAAGAATAGGTCTTGGGAAGAGCAAGAGTGCTCTTGAGGTTTAGGGCTCCCCATCAGTGTTGGCCTTTGAGATTTCTTCTTATATACACTTGACAAGATGTTTAAGGCATAGGCCTCAAGTTGACCCACAAACACCAAAATCATTTTGGGTGTCGGGGTTTGGGGTTTATCTTGCCCCTTCCTTTGTTTCATGTTATAGAATAAGCCTTAACACCAACCCATGAACACCGAAACTATTTTGGGTGTCGAGGTTAGAGGTTTCATCATACCCCTTTCTTGACATTCACGATAAGGCGTAAGCCTTAATACCGATCATCGATCCTCGAAACCTTTTTAGGTGTCAGTATTCAAACTTCTTGTTTTCTGAATCCTTGTCTTTATGTTAAGGTGTAAGCCTTAACACTAAATCCTTGTCTTTATGTTAAGGCGTAAGCCTTAACACTGAAGCCCAATGTCCAACACTCTTTCAGACTTAACTCCTAGTGGCCTCATGCTTAACATTATGTTGAGGCATAAGCCTTAGGGCCAATCTCTGACACCCAAAAGGTAAGACCTAAGCCTTAACCCCGATGCCCCATGCCATTTCAGACTTAACTCGTTCCTTCTTCATTTCTTTGAGAAATTTGGTATAAGGTATGACTGAAGCCCAAAGTCAGATCTCTTGCAATAGAGAGTAAGCCTCAAGCCTAAAGTTTGAAGCCCGATTGAACTTAGCTGAAAAATTTCTAACTCTTTTCTTATTTTAGCAAGCGATAAAAGGTAAGCCCAAGGCCCGATGCTTGAACTTTTGCAACTCTTCAAGGCTTTCTCTGTAACTTCAACCATCTTCCATTTTGACCTCCTTATGATTCCCTTTTGACATCAATGACAACCATATTGCCAAAAAATTAATCTAATTAAATCTAGATTCAGTCCTCCTTATCAAATTAACTCTTTATTAACATATCCCCACTATAAGTAAAGGTGTGATGTTCTAATTTAGGTGTAGATCATATTTCAATGATATGTCAGAACTCAAAAGCAATATAGACTCTAAGACTCTTCATATTTCCTTATTTACTCGATATGAGGAACCTCAAGTAAATAATATAGGAGACATTCATATAGACCATCTAAAACACAAAGCAAAAGTTGAATAGTATTCACCCCCAAAATCCCTACAAAATCAAACAAAAGTCCATCAACTTATAGGCACATAATAACTTAACCCTATATCACCTACCATTTATCCCTACTTGTAGGCATGCCCACAACTAAAATTCATACCTCTCATCCATAAATCCAGTTGCTCCCTTAGGGCCTCCTTGAGCCAACCAATAGTTCGTAAATATTGTGAAAGCTAGGAACTAGATACCATTAATAAGCTCCCTAGAACACTTAGCTTTTTGAATAGTCACTAAGAAATATTAGAAAGGTACAATCGCCACTCAATTTAAGTCTCCCATTATCATGCAAAACATCAAGATTTCCATAACCTTATCATATCAAAACAACATTCCTTGAACAATCTAATTTTCCTTTTCAAGGCTCCAAGATTCTCCTTGTTACCCTTTTATTGTACAAGGTAGGAAAATAAATATTCACCTTCCACATACATTTCTATCAACCTCTTCACCACTCCAATCACTCCCATGTCATTTAAAATTTCACTATCTTCAAAATGATTAGGCATGGCTAGCTCAAATAACTAGGTGCAAATTTGTATATGCTACCATAAGACCAAGATTCACAACAAAGATAAACCTCGTGATTGATTTCGGCTTGTTGTAAAAATATAATTTTCTTTCTCACAACACACTCTATACAAAACTTAAATATTACATAATCATAGGCAAATTTTTAATTGATTCACCTATGCAATAGAGAGCTTCAACCCTACTTCTCTTTACTCCTAAAAACTCAACTAATTATACTAATATCATTTTAAATATTAAGTTAAATATGTATGTTTAATATATACTTGTAGTGTCGTAAATATTCACCCTTGACAATTTCACACAATTTTTTTTTCCACTTTAAGTGATTGGATCTGATTGTACACCTAATTTCCTAAATTATGCATCCCAGGCCTATTTTAAAATTTATCAAAAAGTCAAATGTGCAAGACCCAAGTATGCATTTGATATTTTGCTCCTGACACTTTAGATCCCAAAAAATGAGGGATCTAGACTAGGGCATCCTTGTGCCCTAGTCCCCTTAATGTGGCCCCGAAATTCAAAGTGTTAGTGGTAGCAATTTGTTATTTGAAATTCAAATTCTAATTGTCGACTATCGAGATTTAATTTTCGAGAAATTTTATCAATTACATATAAATACCTAGTCATTTCATCATTTGAGATCCTAGTGAAAGAACAAGCAAGCTAAGAAAATTTGAGAGAGAATTTATGATATTTCAAGATTCAAAAGCATTCAAGAGCTATATTTTACATAAGCATTGCAACATTTCATTGTCAAAGCATCATGTCAAGTTTTATGTGAGTTTGTTTGTGTTCATGCATACATTTTGTTTGTGAGGACTAATACTTGTAGATGTTAGCGCCAAATTGCAATTAATCCTTCAGGTGATGTGCATGACTTCAATCCTTCAAGGATATCATATCTAAGTGGTGAATTATAGTGGGTTAAATGCAAGAAGTTGAGTCCATGAAACGTGAAAGTTTTTGCCTTAGACAAAAACCCGAAATCGGCTTCAAGAAAACAAGATCTCGTTTTTTAATAAATGGGATCTCATTTAGGTTCGGGGTCCCGAGCCAAAAAAGAGATCCTATTTTCTAAAAAACGGGATCCCATTTTAAAACGGGCCAGTAAAAAATGGGATCCTATTTTTAAAAAACAGGATCTTATTTTTTTTAAACGGGATCCCATTTTTTAATGGCCCGTTTTAAAACAAGGTCCCGTTTTTTAACGGCCTGCTCCATAAAAAAAAATATACTTTTAAGAAACGAGATCATGTTTTCAAAAACGGATCCCATTTCATTTAAGTATAAAAAAATTATATTTTTATGAAAGGGGATCCCATTTTAGAACGAGATCCCATTTTTAAAAAGTTTAATTCTTGGTCGGGTTTTTGCATTTTTCAGTTCAGGAAAAGGCTTGGGGGCCCAAACCTAAGCTTTGGACCTAGTTTAACCTACAAGTTGAAGGTCTCGATAATGTCATAGGAAAATAGTGACTTTAGACATATGTCTGAAGACAATTTTTGCAAAAAAAATTGACGAAATTAAAACCTATTATAGATGACACAGTGCAAATTCCAAATATGTAATTTCTTTTACAATTGGATTATTTTTTCTATTTTTCAATTAGTTTCTGATGAAACTGGTCCATAAATGTAAAATATCAGAATTTTTTTTGTCAAACGAATTGCCAAAAACATACTTCAAACAATTCTTTTCAATTTTAAAAAAAATCAAAAAATGATAAGTTTAGGTCATCTTATGTGTGATGTACACAACGATTTTTCAAAACGACAAATATGGCTAATAAAAAATTAACAAAAAAAATCAATAAAAAATTACAAAAAATATCAATAACGTGCTTCAGTGAGTTACAAATCTTTTCCCAAAAGGATTTAGAAAAATACGATTATTTAGGTCAAAATATGGATGACGTACACGTGCATGGTATGGTAAAAAAAAGTGACTATTAAACAGTGGTTTTTAGAAACACTTATTGAAAATCAATTTATAGCATCTGGGTATTGAAATAAATTACATATTTGGAAACTAGACTTCGAGTACTACATTTTACGATCATTGACTTTTTTCAATATTTCATCTCTAAGTGCTTCAAATTTTAAGGTCAAATGTGTCAAATTCTGAAAATCAAGGAAAACACCTCCACTTTTTGGCCAAAAAGTGGACTCAAGTTCTTGCACACACCCAGTGAGTTGTTGATTCATCATTCATTTATCATTTAGCCTTTCTCTCAAAATGATAAGCTCTCTTTATCATCAATTTTGCCATTGTGGAGGTGGAAACACCAACACAAGGTTTGACTGAGGAAAGCCCCTATATGGCACAACCCTTCCTCTCCTTTTGAATGTGTAAGTACAAATTTAAAGAGGATTGAATGAATATTTGAAGATAATTCACTCATCAATGCATGCAAGCCATAAAACTTGACAAGATATGAAAACTACAATATCCAACAACAGACGAAATCTGATGAGATCTGAAAGGAAGAAGCTACAAACTAAGGTCTTGAGGACTGTAAAATTATATTTCAATTTCAAACACCTAGACTAGGGAATACTTGCTTCCTAATCCACCAAAAACTAGCTCAGATTTGCATCACAACTACACACATGTCAATTTTATCCATTTTTGGTCTTTAAAATTGACTTCAATTTCTAGTTTTACTACATTCATATTAGAACGATGCATTCTCATAGTCATTTAGTTGCATTATTGCATTTTCATTTCAAATCTATTTCCAAATTCACAACAATCACACACCAAGGTTTGATTGACTCACCTTTTAGGTTGCAAGTCAATCGCATACCCTTCCAACCCCAAATTCCAAATGTTATGTTAGTGGAAAGTGACAAATCCTAGTGAAACCCTAGGGTTTCACTTTCTCAACATAACAATACTAATAGAAAATAATAGCTATACATGCATACTATAAGATTTTAGAGTTGTATATATTCTTTTTAATTTCATTGTGAATAAAAAAATTTAAATACTACTAATAATTATATAACCATACTTTAAGATTTCAGAGTTGTATATTTTTTTGATATTATTCAACTCTTTAAAGTATGCATTTAGGTAGGATGGTGACATTTAAGGCTAAAAAATATTTTTACAATATAAAATTTGATTAAAATTATGTATTTAGATAAGATGGTAATATTTAAGGCTAGAAAATATCTTCATAATATAAAATCTTATTAGACAGGAAAGAAAGCTACAACTTGTAAAATCTGCTTTATGAAACCTTCCAATTTATTTCATGTATCTCTTTTGTTACCCTCTAGAATTGTGGAGATGGGACAAATCTAAAACTATTTTTGTAGACTCATTTTGAGGAGAAAATAAAATATCCTATGTTTAATTAGGACAAGGTTTGCCTCCCTAAAAATGGAAAGGTCTAGGAATCAGGAAAATAAAATAGTTTAACTCAACCCTTGCTAACAAGGTGGGGTGGCAACAGATATAAAATGTTTACTAGTATACTACTATTCAAATATGCAAAGATTTCATAATATCACAATGAAATTATAACTGCAACATAATTTATTTTTCTAACTTTAGACGGCGATGGCAGCCCAAACCGCCCGAGCGGATGGAAACCCTTCCCTGGCGGTCAATGTTGGCAAGGCACAAGCTTTGTCGGTGGTTGTGGCGTCCAAGGCGAAGGTCGCTCTTCAGATTTGCAAACTAAGACTACTACAAATGAGACTGGGATCTCTTGCATGACGGAGTTTGGCATGAGGTGCGTTAAGGGCAGCGGCCCTGTGGCTAAGGCTAAGGCATCGGTTGCGAAATTTTGGCATGGGAGGTTGTCGATTGGCGGGTTTATCCCTATTGCCAATGCCATCCTAGTGAATCTGAGTGGTGAGATGGTAAAGGAAATAGACGAGAACGTTTCTGAGCTCTCCGTTCATGGGGTGATTTGTCAGTTTAGGAGTTTTTGGCCTAGCCTCCTTCAGCTGCATTCCTAGATCTCCAATGAATGGGAGCCTCTAATTTCTAGTAAAGTTCACATTTTCCCCATGGCTAAGGGGTTTTTTGTTGCCAAGTTTGGCAATGCTCGGGATAGAAATATAATTTTATGTGACAATTTTTTTAGTTGGGAGGACAAATATTTGTTGATGATTAGGCCTTGGCATTCTGGTTTCAACCCTGCCTTTGAAACTTTCAATAAGATCCTTATTTGGGTTCAACTACCTAATCTTCCCCTCCACTTATGGACTGACCCTCTTCTGGAGGAAGTGGGTGCAGCCCTTGATGATTTTTTGTTGCTGGATGTTGAATTCTCTGACATTTTTCATTCCACCTTTGCCCACATACTAGTTGAAATGGATGTTTCAAAAGGGTTGTCTGCTAATATCTTACTTAAATCTTCTAAGGAGTCTTGGGTCCAATCTTTGGACTGTGAGAGGATTCCCTTCCATTGTAGAAGATGTTTTAAAATAGGTCATGTTGCTGCATAATGCAGATTTGAGAAAAAAGCTATGACGGCTACATGGTGGAAAGGTGCCTCTCAACAGCATTATACAATTGAGAAGAAATCTGATCAACACAAGACTTTTTCAGAGGTGGTTGCGTCAGAATCACAGGGTCTTGAGGTATCCCCTCCAGATGTCTCAAATGGTGGGGTTGTTGATGTTGTACAAGATTATCATGTTGAAACCCCTAAAGAGCGAGAGATTGGGTCTCAAGCTGCCATTTCTGGTGATAGCGCTCTGGCTATCATTTCTGGTGGATTTTTTGTTAAGTCTTTGCCTACACGAAGGAATAATGATGAAACCTCCGAGATAGTGGCTGCAAGCATTCATCTTCAGGAAAATTGTGAGCTGACTTGGCTGGATAAGGCAGCGCAAGTGGAGGAAGGTTGGATTACTGTTAAGGGCAAGAAAGCTAAATTCTCTAGGCCTTCTTTTGACATGACTCTTTGTTCCCACAAGAGTAGTTCTAAATGTAAATCTTGACGGGTCTTGTTTGGGAGCTAGCTTTTGGCTTACTGCAAGCTGATCTTTTTGCAGCTTTGTTTTCGATTGTAAAGGGTTTCAGGTCCCTTCAAAACTTGTTTTTACCTGAATCAAAAACAAGTTGGGGTGGAGATTGCTCAAAGAAAATGAGGACTATCATTATTAGATCCGAATACTTGGAGGAGATTAACCATTTTTTGTATTCTAACCCTCCTAGGGGTTATTATCTATGGAAATACTTGTGCAAAATCATATTCATTTAGAAAAAAGGTGCTAAATGGGAAAGACGCAAGAGAAGAAGCATTCACACCTAAGATAATTCTTGGTTGCTTGATCAACCATTGTTTTCCCTATATTGGTTTTCCCTTATTTTCCCTCTACTATCAAAGCTCATGGGAGTTTGGGTGGTTGATTACTTTGAAGTCCTCCCCATAGGGAAACATTGAAAGTGTTTCTCCCTTCTAACCCCTCTCAAGGGTGGGTTGTTCTTAGAAAACTTCAAAACCTTGATTGGATTTCATATCCCCTTGTCTAACCATGAAGATGAACTTGTTTGGTCAATTTATCCTTGGGCCTTTCCTCGATGTCCTCTATTTTTTTGTAGCTCTATTCCCCACTTCCTAGCCCCCCTTCTTGGGCTTCTCTTTGGTTCAAACCCCTCATTCTGAAAGTTAATATTTTCCTGTTGGTGAGTCAAGACAAAGCCCTTAGAGTGGACAACTTGGTTAAACAAGATTTCTTTCTTCCCAATAGGCGTGTGAATTTGATTCGTAGATACCTACGACATTTTGCAGGGTGCCCTTTTTCCTAGAGTGTGTCCTCAAAATCTTTGCAGTCTCATCCAGTCTCCAACCTGTTCCCCCATTACCCTCTTCCCTCCCTCAAGCTACTTTGGAACCTCTCCCTCCCATGTCTTGTGGGGTTTATGGCATGAAAGGAATGCTAAAATCTTCAAATATTTAAACGTTAAAAATGAAAAATATTCATTAATTATTATTAGGTCTATATTTAAATTAGCATGTTTAATCTTACTTAGGTCGTGATTTTTTGTGTCCTGAGTCATATGATTAATACATGTGTCATGATCTAATTTAATCATCATCAAGGGTTTCATCTTTATCAATAGTGCATCAATAGAATTCTCAAACTCTGTAGCAAATCAATTACTTTTTCTCCTTGTAATAGGGTGTTTTGGTTACAAGTAATTTCTTGAAGCTATGGGGTTCAATCAACTCCAACACGATATGGAAGCACCATATTTGCAATTCCATGTTCATTTTTTTAGAGATTTGACCTTGAACGTACAAATGATGGACATTGGAGCAAAATAAGCATTATCATTATCCTCTAAATACCCAAAAACCCTAAGATCGATTGTCAAATCATCAAAATCAAATATAAAAAAAAAATGAGGCATTTTTCACAAAAAAAATTGTCATATGGATTCATACAACCATATTGTGACATGCACAATTGCCATAAATTTTGTTGTAGCCTATGTCAAAATCTAGGGTTCTTGTGTATTTTTTGGCCATTGTTGTTTTTTTTACAATGCTTTAAATCTCATGGTTTATGATTTTCGACAATGTATAGACTTTTGTGCAACAATGTCAAATGATGTCACCTTGGCATCAATAAAAAGGTGGTGAATTTTAGGTTTTTATAGGCCTCATCATATCAACAACCATGGACCTATCTTCTATGCAAAGTCTCAAATGTTGGCCACTCAAAGGGACCTACTTTTAGTAGGTTATGCCCCAAGTGACACTACCACAAATTCATTGCCACCATAGATCCCCCACTGGGAGCTGCCTACACTAGGCAATGTGGCAACCAATCATCTCTTCGCAAACTCTCATCCTATCGCACCACCCAATCCAATGGTGTTGTCAAACCAACACCCACCAACCACTAAGAGGCCACCCAACCCTAGCTTTCCTTTCCTGGATCACTTTAGCATCACTTGGACATATGGTATCAAATTTTTTAAAACAAATAGTTATCAAATAGCTCATTCCAAGCACTTTCCAATGGTGTTGGTATTTTTTTAGATTTTTTTGCTATTGCATTTTATTTCCTATTGAAGTTAGATCACCCTTTTTTACTTTTGAGCTCATAATGTTTTGCCACAATCTTTAATTTTCACAATTCTCGTGGCATTGGAAAAGTATTAAGGAGCACTTCACAACCATCCATATACTTTTTTCAAAATCAACACCATGTATCTTTCACTCAATTTGTCACACATTTGCATTAGATAATTTCATTTCAGCTGATTGAGATTATTGGTCTCTGATTTTATAATTTGAAGAGGTATTATGGATTTTTGTATTCATCTTTTTGTAGTAATTTTGGATATAGATAGTTATGAGTCTTAACAAAATGGTATTCTAACACATCTTAGGTGGCCTAATCTTTTGCCTTATCTTTATGTACTCATACTTGAATCAAGCACACTAGAGAGAAAATTAGCATGGGGTAATCATATTGATTATATTGCAGGATCGATTTACTCTAGTGTTGATTACAACACTATGTGTGTTGTATCAAATATTGATTGCCCCCACAAAATTCAGACTAAGAATTAGGAGATCTTTGGAGGCCTTCATATCTCTCCATTCCTAGATGATCTTGATTCGGATTGCCTCACACTCCTTGATGATGCGGATAGTATACCCTTTGATGATGATACTTTAGATGAGCTTAAGTATATTGCAAATCTTGTATGTTTCAATGGTACAAAGACTTATATTCTTACTTTTACTCCTCTTATTGAGATCGCATTTCCATCTTTTTTTGCTCTTGATAAGACTAGTATCACTACATCCATGGCCACTATTTATTCATAATAGTAGGGCATTCATCATCTTACAAATATAATTACTTGGGATTCATATTTATCAAGCATTTAATCCTTGTTTGTGGAGTCTCCTATTGTAGATTTGGAGGACTCATTTGAGGGCATCCATCTCCTCTTTGATGATTAGCCCCATCATCAATGTTATCCCATCATCTTTATTTCTAGAGCTTGTCTTCATTAGTCTACACAAGTTTCTAGATTGGCATAACCTAATTCCAACATATGGATGTTTGGGTCATTTTCAAACACATTTGAATTTGGATTCCCAATTCATCTAAATTATAGGAATGCTTTCTACAATCACCAAGGGATCTATTTCTTCCTCAAGAGAGGAATGTTGTTTGCAAGCAATGGATCGTATTATATCTTCAAGCTCTCATCATTGTCAAGAAGCTACTTCTTTTTTGGGAGGATATATAGTCTCACTTTTTCCCTCCTCTTGGGGGAATCTATGTTGCACATTTGTGATAGAAGCAATCCTTGGGCGATCATGTTGCGTATTCCCCATTTTCTTCTTTCACTAATACATATTTATTTCATTTTTCTCTCTTTTGAAAGAGTTATTTTTCATGAAGTTTTCTCTTTTTATCTAGTTAGGAGAGATTTGTTTATTTGTGCATGGATACCTCATCAAGCCTTGTAGTTGAGACCCTCATGCATTCACCATTAGTGTGTCTTTGCAATTTATCATACTCCCTAAGTTGCACTTAACAGGGAGGTGTTAAAGTGAAAAAGGTAACCACCTAATTAATTATGATTAGGTTCCTATTCACACCAACATGATTAAGCTTAGGTTGTGTTTTTAGGTCTCAAGACATGATTAAGACACACGTCATGATCTTAGTTAATCTTCATCTATGGTTTCATTTGTATCCTTTATCAAAGATTATTCATTATATATTGAACAATTACCAATATTGCATAAATAGAATTATCAAGCTTCACTACAAATCAATAATTTTTTCTCCCTTGTGTGATAGGGTGTTTAGGTTGCAAATGATCTCTCTAAGTCGTGGGGTTCAATCACCAACTTCGACATTAAAATTTTATGTTAATTGAGTCTTCTCTATATCTTTTTGACAATTAAAGAAAACTTCATGTCAACCTACAAGAACCTTTCTTCATTTTTGAGGTATTTTTGTGCTTTAGGAGGTCTTTAGGGTGGTGGAAGCTTGAAAGTTACAAGTTGAGTTTGGGATTTCCTACTAAAGGCCAACTACCAAAGGATCCCAAGTTTGATGGGTTTGGCCTACTTCGTCCTAGTACAAGTTGAGGTTTAAAAGGCCTCTATAGGCAACCCAAGACCTTTGAGGGTAGGAGTTACCAAAAAGCATTTAGGTAGAGTGATTGGTGTTTTCTCCACAATCTAGAACCCAAACCAATCATTCACATAAGCTAATGCAACATTTCAAGGCATCTCTATAAGGAGCTTGGAATCCATCATCTAGAAGTGGAAGGGGAGACTTTTAATATCATTAACTACCTTCTAAAAAATTAAATAGTTAGTAAGACTACCAATCATCTTATGGAGGACTCTCATAGTATCTTGGACTTTATACCTAGAGTTAAAATCATGCATGTGTTTCATGAAGGCAACTTGATGGCTGACTTCTTTGCAAATTAGGGAGTATCCCATGAAGGATACTATAGATGAATAGGAGGGCACTCCCTTCCTTTGGAAGCCCAAAAATTAATTGATGATTTTGTCAAAGTGAAAATTTTGGAGATATATCGTCAATATAATATTTGATGATGGAGTACAAAGTGTAAAGCAAAAGATTTTGAGGCTGTCTCAAAGCTTCTAAGTTCCTTTCAATGAAATTCCCCTAAAGGGGAGCACATTTTCAATAATAATTTCAATTGTGGATCCCTAGTTGTCATTTGGGGGTATAGACATTCTCCAAGTCGAACCAAAACTCTATAGCTATGGGCGTGGACAAAAAGAGGGTGGAGCATATCTCCTACGAATCTATGAACAATAACACCAAGGTTTGGAGGATCTTAGGAGGGGTGAGCTCACTAGATTTATACAAAAGGTTTTAAGGGCATGACCCTAGCATCTTTGTGGATTTTGTAAACTGGAATTGAAGAGTGGTCAAGATGAAAGGTGTCAAGATTGAAATCTCAAAGAAGCTTAATGTCAACCTATAAGAACCTCACTTCATCTTTGAGGTGTCTTGGTACCTCGTGAGGTCTTTAGGGTGGTGGAATGACTAGATTTACTCAAAGGGTTTGAGGGAATGACCCTAGCATCTTTGTGGATTTTGTGAAGTGGAATTTGAGGGGTCAAGATAAAAGGTATTGAGATTGAAATCTTAGAGAAGCTCATTGCCCAAGTTATGAGCATGTCTACTAAGAGAATAAAGATATTCAAAGATAGATGTAATAAGGAGGAAACTCTCTCCTCTTTTCTTCATTTAGGGGAAGAATTGAAGCAACTATAGAACAGATTTGCTAGAACCTTGAAGCCTCACTCATAAGACGAAATTGCTTTGCAAATTATCAAGTATGTCACCTTAGAAGGGAGATTTCAATCCATTTACAACTATCATTTCTCTACTTAGCCACTTTCACTACTTGTATTTCACCAATTTCCCCTTTTTTTGTTGCCATCCCTTTGAGTACTCAATTTTAAAGTTCAAAGAGGAATTGTGTTGCCCCCTTCATCAATCTTTGAAATTGTTGATTGTCAAACAAGCAATCGCCTCTAGACCCTCCCTCGTGCATGTCATTGAGAGCTCTTCTTCCTCTCTCCCCAACCCCAACAAAAAAAGCATAAAAATTATAAATTTCAAGCAACCCTTGTTCCATTAACAAATTTTATAAATGTGACCTCAACCTTTGCCAATCCTTCCCTACTTATTGTTAACCCTATTGTTGAATATGGCCCTTAACTATTATCTCAAGGGAGTCTTGGTCCCAATTCCAAATCAAGAAGCCACAAGTCTCAAGTGAATGATACTCAAAAGCAAGAAGATGTTGATTTGGAGAAATAACATGAGTTCCTGAAGCAATGGGAAGTGGTTGTGGATCACTCAATTTTAAATTTTTGTTGTTGATGGTGATTATCAAGGTGTCTAGTGTTGATTTTTGTTTGCCTTGAGGATGTTGAGGCAATCAATCCTTTGATGCTTCATGTCATTTTTTTTGTTATTGATAGGCTATAATTTAATTGTTTATTTGTTGTTTCTATTCCTGTAGCTTGTAAAAGGGTGAGGGCCCTCTCAAAACCTTCCTTTTTACCCTTAATCCTAAAAAAATTGCAAACATTACACACACACGTGGATGTGTATGTGTGTAGACTTTATATATAGCCATGTAAAAGATTGGAAATTAAGGGGTTTTCGCTTTCTAGGGTGTAAGTACATTCCAACTTCATCCAAAACATATGACTAGAAAAAACCATTAGGAGTTAATGTCTAGGATACAACTAACTCAACTTAGATAAAATCCTTTAAGGTAATAAGGCATTCATATTCAAGTCTTATTAAAGAAATTTTAAATAAACGAGTTCACATATGCGTATGCATGTGGTGGTGTGTGGGTGTAGCCATGTACATAAACTTCAACATTTTTGCAGAAGAGAAATTATGGGTTTCACCCTTTCTAAGGGTGAATGTACATTCTAACTTCATCCAAAATATTTGGGTTTGATGAAAAAAACATTTAAGAGTTGGTGTCTTAAATAAAACTATCTCAGATACCTTGGATAAAATCCTTGAAGTTAATAAGACACCTATATTCAAGTCTTATAAATGTCAATTGAAATAAATGAGTTCACTATATATTAGTAGTCCTTGATATACCAGTTCTTTTGTATATCGTCCCTCAAAGATCAGCCTTTTTTGGTCATGAAACCGTTGCACTTTATATCAATAAATTATATGTTATTCACTAAAATATTATCTAGTGAAATATAGAAGAAAAATCTTGGGAGTGCAAACTTATTTTTCAAATTAACCCTATAACAGGAGGCATTCATTACCAATGGACCTCACCAAAGTTTACAGATTTGCAGTTTTCCATGGTCCCATATGAGTGACATCAGCCTTTCAAAGGCAAATCAAATAATTCTCGAATTGCATTTTTGAAGAGTTTCAGCTTATTTAGCCCTTCAAGACATTTGTTTTTCTTTCAAGAGCTGATTTGGAAATTTTAATTGTATGTCCAGTTACCCGATACCATACATGTGCTGAAGTTCATCTCTCCCTGCATTGACTAAAAGCTTTGGTCAATGTATTAACTTTGGAAGAACTGCCTTTAAGTAAATATTATAATGAACATTGTTTGGTGAGGCAACTTAAATCTTTCTGTTCCCTCAGTTCATATATTGTGGGTTCACCAGTTACTTGGAAAGCATTTTTCTTCCTGAAATATTGTGCATTACAGTCTCTACCACAGTCATTTGATTTCAGGTTCTTGGCTTATGTGGCTGTAATAAATGCATCAGAGTGCTCTCTATTGGATGAAAATGTAATCGACAAGTTGATGGAGAGGAAGAGCTTGATGATGCTAAACATCAAGGCAAATCCCATGATAAAGAAGTGGAAAGCAATTAAAGAATGACCACCTCTGCTGATACTTGAGAATGAACACAATTTTGAAAGAAAGTCTGTGTATGAACAGCGTCCTCTTAATTACTTCACTGTGAGCACAGATTCCTGCATATTGATGGTCATGGTAACAAGAAGTTGGAAGAGTACTTGTCTATTTTTACAACAGACAAAGCAAATGTGGAACTTTTGATAGCAATCACAATCTATCTTCAAACTTCAAATTGCGGAGCATCAGAAATGAAGGAGAAAATCAGGGACCTTGCTTCCCAAGGCTTCCACACGATCTACAAGGGACCATTGGAGGAAAGTGAAGAACATATTTACCAAACCCATATACACTGATCACGTGATACTGATGCTTGTGAGATCTCTCACAACAAAGGGAACCAATTGTTCAGCTATAGTGTGTATCAAATACTGTTCAGCTATAGTGTACCATAATTTCTTTGTTTCAAATAAAGAGTAGCTCTTCCATGCATTTTAAATTAAGAATTAAGTAGGAACAAAACCAGAGATGCTTAAACTAGCATCTGCTATTAACAAACGATTGTTTGTATCAGTTACATGTATGTGACATACAAAACCCAAATTTAATCCTTCCACATCATGAGGATCGGTTAATATCCCTAGGGCCTTTCAATAGAACCAATTATTTTGTAAACTGCATACAAACAATCATGTCTATGTGTTTTGGAATGCAGAATCTCACATTCTACTCCAGCTAAGCAACGGCATCCAACTCACCTGCTTTCTTTATCATGGACAGCAAAGTAGAGCAAATTTAACAATGTGAAGCCAACTCATACTAGGTGCATTTTTATACTAACTTCTAGCCTCAAAGCAGTGATTCCGGAGTTTTCCAGGCACAATGGACAACATCAATGACCAATAACACTGTCTTCATTCAACATACAATGTAATGACCTCTCTCCCTCTTTCTAATCAACAGCAGCTTCCTTTTACTTCTAGCAATTTAATAGCTCTTTTTATGCTTTTCCGAAGGTTTACTTTCTTTGCAAAATGTTTTTAGTTTGAAGTACATTTACCATAGTTAAAACTTAAAACGATACGAATATTAGAGGATATATCAGCTACAGAAGAAGACACTGTTGCTTCGCCTCCAGGACTTCTGTGCTTAAAACCTGCACGCATGCATTTAGTGTTCTCAACATTAATATTAACACATTATTATCTAATATACAAATTGATCAGAAATTTAGTCTAGAGTCTATCGGGAATAAAATTTCATGTGAAGCAATGGTTGTGGATTTTCGTTGCAGTCTCCTTATTGATTTGGAAACTGTAAACTAAACTATGTGAAGATAAATTTGAGTATTAAAATATGGAAAAATGATGGTTTACAGGTGTCACATAGAAACCGAATAAGTGTACATAGAAGCTATGAATGCGTAAATATTAATCTTCATCTAATATTAAACATTCTGTTTTTGGTAGTTTTAGTAGTTTTGTTTTATTTCTGGTAGTTTAACTTCTTCACTATTCTATAACTAAACTAGTAACTCTTCATTTCGATACACAATAATTTACCATTCTATTCTGTTTTTATGATGGTTTACAGGTCACATAGAAACCAAATAAGTGTAAATAGAAGCTATGCATGTGTAAATATTAATCTTATAGTCTGCTACTAAACATTCTGTTTATGGTAGTTTTTGGTAGTTTTGTTTTATTTGTGGTAGTTTAACTTCCTCACTATTCTATAAATAAACTTGTGAAGTCTTCATTTTAATATACAATAAATTTACCATTCTATTATGCTTCTCCAATTCTATTTTTCAAATCCTATCCTGACAGTAATATCAAAGCACAGGCAATATAACCATTCAAATTTAAAGTTCTTTGATGCAGCCTGCATTGCTCCTGCCTACCTGAGCATTGATTTTGACAGCAAAATTTGTCAAATGTTAATGAGCATCAGTCCAGGAGGATGAAACAACAACAGCATTAATTTCATCACCCAAAATTTATGGTTTGCAAACCAAATAGAAGAGGCATCCAAGATAGAATTTGAAAACTGGCCGAAGAAGAAATTACAATGCAGCAACCAAAGAGGACAGACCATTCCAGTCAGAGACAGAGAGGAATTTGCATGACATTTGCATTCAACATTGAACGCTGGTGATAAGCAGACATTTATATTTATTTATTTTTCTGTTCTTCAAACTCAAGAATTGTTTAACTGTAGACTAGTCAGTAGATAGTTTTACAAAAGTATTTGGCCAATAGAAATTTGAGATGTTTAGAGGTGTCCTTGGTTTGAGTGTAATCACTTAGGAATAAGAGAGGAATGTAAATACTAAATATTAATCTTATGGTTTAACATTAAACATACTAGCAATTTAATAGCTCTTTTTATGCTTTTCCAAAGGTTTACTTTCTTTGCAAAATGTTTTTAGTCTGAAGTACATTTACCATAGTTAAAAACTAACTTACCGGTTCAGTTTTGGGTTTGAGTCCGGGTTCGAGGGTTCCGTTCGCTAGTTTGGGCAAAAAAAATTTTGGGGTTGGGTTCATTAATACAAAAACATATAAAAATCAGAAATATATACATATTTGCAGCAGTAATTAAGTTCAGAATACACCACCATATTAATAGTCAACTAACATAGCAAAAATACACCACCACTTTCATAGTCAAATAATAAAATATTAGTGATACTCAAATGTCATGATAGAAGTAAAAGTTCAAACATATTAATGTCAAGTGTCTACAATCAGCCTTAATTCTCTTTTACTTTACACAGAATAAGATGAACAGAAGTTACTGTATGAATGAATCAGCAAGAACACTACTGGACATATCAGTTTCCCATCACTAACAGCGCTCAGACTGTAACTTCAACATTTGAGGTAGTACAATTATCCTTGATACTAAAGACCTGGTATAACAATGCTAATACTGATTCCAAATGGATACAATGGCATAGCAATGATATAACGCCTTTAACAGCAATTTCTGAGTGGTGTTCAACTGATTATAGATGCACAGAAAACTCAGAAATTCTACAGCAGACTCCTATATCAGACTTAGCATAAAATACATTGTTCATACATGGCATTGCTTTAACAATTGCTTGCAATACACTCAGACTTGACGAACATTGCTTATCCACTACACAATAAACATTTACTAAGTAAGATGCATTAAAATTTTAAATACTCAGACCTGGAAGTTGAAATGCGTCTGAAACACTTGCAGCAGGTGGAGTATGATTGAGAACCACCAAATATGAGGAAAACAAATTGTTTCATGGTTGAGTTTGTTAGTTTTATGATCAGAAATGTAAAGCAGAAATACAACACATTTGACAATTAACACAGCAGTTTACCCTGGGAAAACCCTCCTAATCCAGGGTGAAAAACCCAGCAAAGAATATCTCTTATATATCAAATGAATAAGTGCAGAAAACTGCATACAGAATCAGGCCTTACACAAGGCTGAGTATGTACAATGAATGGAGACACTTCTCCTTGATGCTAAATACAAATAAGTATGCTTTCCCTTGAAGTCTGATCTGCTGCAAATGGAATGGCGAACTTCTGCTGGAGGTGCGAATAAAGTGATTGAATTGATGGATTGAATGAATGAACTTCACCTTGTATATATACAAAGCAAGGTGACATTTCATCTAGGTCGGCCTCCAATAGAAATAAGAAATATAAAATATAATTTGCACATCAAGAAGGCTGACCTGCCTTGAGCATCTTTTCATTTAACTTTATTTAGAACATGAAGGCTGACCTGCCTTTAATTAAGAAAATAGCTCCCAAAGCTATCAAACACTAACACTCCCTCTTAGCTAGGGAGGTATTTTCCAGATATCCTCATCATGGAGTCTCTCAACATGACGCCCACAATGGCTACACCCATTTGTGGAAAACCACATCTTAGTCTCAGAGATGTACAAGAGGTCATCACAGAGTCTCTCAACGTGATGTCGTCATGGAGTCTCTCAACATGACGTCCACCATGGCTACTCCTATGTGTGGAAAGAAACATATGTACAAGTGTTCATCATGGAGTCTCTCAACGTGATATCATCATGGAGTCTCTCAACATGACGTCCACCATGGCTACTTCCATGTGTGGAAAGAAAAACAAGTACAAGGATTCATCACAGAGTCTCTCAACGTGATGTCGTCGTGGAGTCTCTCAACATGACATCTCATCTCAGTCTCAGAGATGAACAAGGGCTCGCACCTCATATTTCTCCGTCTCAGATAAATATACACTACAAGGGCTTTCACCTCATATTTCTCCGTCTCAAAGAAATATACACTACAAGGGCTTTCACCTCATATTTCTTCGTTTCAAAGAAATATACACTACAACAAATTTTCATGATGATGTGACTTCCTCTGAAGCTCCAAGTACTTGCATCAACCTCCTGACCTCCTCGTCCAAGGTTGCCTTTGTTGGTTTGTCAGACTCCCTCTGAATGTTATTTCCTCCTCTTTGAAGAAACCGATCGCAATGACAATCTGTATAGGTTCTTCGTTTGTTTAGTATCTTCATCTTTCTCAATCTTCTTTGCTGATGCAATCTCTCCATCCAAGGCTGACCCAACCTTGTGCCCTCAATGCAAATGGTTTGACCAAGCTTTCTGCAAGCTGATCATAATCATAGGAGTTGCCTGCCATGTCATGGACAATTGCCTCAATAACAATCTCCTGTTTATCAATCTCGACATCCTCATACCCTGCAAACAATTCCTTAGATTCCTCAACCTCCATATTATCTTCTGAATCATCCATTGAGATTTCATAAATCAGTATCTCAACCTTTCCAAGGCTGTCAACAAATTCAAACAGCAATCCATCATCATCATAATCATCACCATCCACAATATAACAATCTTCCAGCCTAGGATCATCATCCGATTTGTTCTCAACCTCTACAGCATCTTTTTCACTTCTATTATCTCCAACACCGACCACACAAAATCCCTGTCCTGTGACAACCACACTATCTATGTCCACATCATGCCCTATGACAATCACAATATTTGTCTCCCATCATTCACTTAAACAGGTTTTGGTGCAATTGCAGATCGGTGCACACAGAGGCTGGTAGCTAGGGCGATTACCAGTAGCGTCTAGGCAGAGCCTTCGGCTCTAGCCGCTACTCACATTGGCGGATATGGAGAACCTTACCCGACATTCAGATTCTCTTTATGCACAATTGTTTACAGCACCTCCAACTAACCCCAATATGGTTCAATGAGACTAGTCGATGGTTTAAAGAGACAATATGCTAGCAATCCAAATATTTTGATTTTTGCTACTTTCCCCTATATGGTCGCTGGCAAACACATTGATTCCTTAAGACTTCGAATACAGACACGCATCATTAAGCCTAGAGTTTCCACATTAATGACTTCGCAAGTTTAAAATCGCCCATCATACTACGGCCAATTATGTGAATGTCGGTGAAGAATGCACTATGCAATTAAACGTCACCAACATTCATGAATACCAAATACCAAACAGCAACCTATATATATAACCTTCGGCTTCCTCATACACATTAGCAAGATATCGCCGACAATGTGAATGCAGGATGTATAGAGTTCCCCGCATTGAAGAGAATGGAAGAGATGGTCGAAGATCTTCCGGCAATTATATATTTCTTCGCTAAGTTCCAAAACATCCAACCTCCCAACACCACCAATATACTTGGAGTATAAATGTTTTCGTCCATCTATATCCTTCTCGTGGCCTTAATATTGCATCTTTGAAATGCCCGACAATCAGTTATATAATCAACGCCATATAAGTTCTTTTGTCTGAAGTATGAAATCCCAATACTAGTCGCCTCTAATAATACTCCCACGCTACTGGAAATGAAGGCACAGATAATAAGCATATTTGCTGGGGGAATAATCCCGTCGCGAGAATGTAAGGGTGCCACGATCTCAATACTCTTCCGCCTCTGTATTTCCAACACAGAACTTATCAAAGAAAAACACCAATTCTAGAGGACGCCTTAGCAGAGAGCTTTACAACAAGTCACTAGTTTGCATAATTGGTCCATCATAACTGGTAATATAGAAACAAGCCATCTTCAGGAGTATTCACCAAAACATAGGAAGCAATGGTAAATTAAAGTGCACCAATGAGCATACAAGACCGACGATAACACTCAGGATTACACCAATGCTCACGTGAAGCGTTGAATCGAAGGTTTCATATAATATCCGCGATATTGATGTTTCCAGAAATGTTCCGCCAATTTCCTTGCTTCAACCAATATTCATCCTTCGAACAACATATAATGTATTAGCCAGAACAATCAAGATACCAATATGCTGGAATTCGTCTCAAGGTCTGCACTTGAATCTGCTAGAATTGCTTAAATATAATCAGATCTAAACCTGGCTCTGATACCATGTTAGTTTTATGATTAGAAATGTAAAACAGAAATACAACAACACATTTGACAATTAACACAGCAATTTACCCTAGGAAAACCCTCCTACTCGAGGGTGAAAAACCCAACAAAGAATATCTCTTATATATCAAATGAATAAGTGCAGAAAACTGCATATAGAATCAGGCCTTACACAAGGCTGAGTATGTACAATGAATGGAGACACTTCTCCTTGATGCTAAATACAAATAAGTATGCTTTCCCTTGAAGTCTGATCTGCTGCAAATGGAATGGCGAACTTCTGTTGGAGGTGCGAATAAAGTGATTGAATTGATGGATTGAATGAATGAATTTCACCTTGTATATATACAAAGCAAGGTGACATTTCATCTAGGTCGGCCTCCAATAGAAATAAGAAATATAAAATATAATTTGCACATCAAGAAGGCCGACCTGCCTTGAGCATCTTTTCATTTAACTTCATTTAGAACATGAAGGCCAACCTGCCTTTAATTAAGAAAATAGCTCTCGAAGCTATAAAACACTAACAGAGTTCAAGCAAGGGTTGGGAGGAATAGTTAAGTCTTTAAAAATTAAAAAAAAAGTCGAAAAAATAATAAAAACGAACCCGCAGTCAAGGTTTCGAACCCTGACCGAACCCAAAGTCAAAAATTCGAACCCTGCTAGTATTTGAACAGAACTGGACCCGAATGTCGAATTTGTACCAAACCGGATCGAACCCTAGGCCTAAATTGAGTGAACCAGTAACTTAGGTTAAAACAATACAAATATCAGAGGATATATCAGCTACAGAAGAAAACACTGTTGCTTTGCCCCCAAAACTTCTTGTGCTAAAAACCTGCATGCATGCATTTAGTGTTCTCAACATTAGTGTTCACATTATTATCAAATATACAAGTTGATCAGTCTTGTTAACACATTATTATCTAATATACATGAAACATTCTGCTTTTTTATAGTTTTGGTAGATTTAGTTTATTTGCGGTAGTTTAACTTAACTTCTTCACTACCCTATATAGTAGTTTTGTTTTATCTAAGGCAGTTTATCTTCTTTAATACCCTATAAATAAAACTACCAAAAATAGAATGTTTAATATTAATCCATAAGATTATATTTACATTCCCCCCTAATATGAAGTTATTACAGTTAAACCAAGCATGCCTCTGAACTTCTCAAACTTCTCTCAACCAAACAATTTGGTAAAAATATCTGTTGTCTGGTCTGCAGTTGGACAATACTTGAGTTGTACACTATTTCCTTGAGATCACCATTCAAGAATGCGGTTTTCATGTCCATTTGATGAACTTTCCAACCATTTTGTTCTAAGAGAGCCAACAAAATAGGAATCATAGTCCACTTTTTTGTAGGTGCAAAGATTTCTTCATAATTTATGCCCTCTTTTTTAGCATATCCTTTTGTGACAAACCTTACTTTAAGTTTGTCAAGTAATCCATCGACTTTATGTTTGTCAAGTGAGCCATCAACTTTGTACTTGTTTCAAAAGACCCACTTGTAACCAGTAGGTTTACAACCTGGTGAAGGATCAACCAACTCCCAAATGCCATTTTTCAAAAGAGAATCGTGCTCAATTTGCATAGCCTACCTCCACACTTCAATATTTTCATGTCCATTTGATGAACTTTCCAACCATTTTGTGCTAAGAGAGCCAACAAAACAGGAATCGTAGTCCACTTTTTTGTAGATGCAAAGATTTCTTCATAATTTATGCCCTCTTTTTTAGCATATCCTTTCGTGACAAAGTCAGACAAACCTTACTTTAAGTTTGTCAAAGTAAGCCATTGACTTTATGTTTGTCAAGTGAGCCATGAACTTTGTACTTGTTTCAAAAGACCCACTTGTAACCAGTAGGTTTACAATCTAGTGGAGGATCAACCAACTCCCAAATGTCATTTTTCAAAAGAGAATCATGCTCAATTTGCATAGCCTTCCTCCACACTTCAATATTTTCAACTACTTAAAAGGAAGCTGGTTCCGAGTCTATTGTTATATTCATTTCATCAATATATGTCAAGTTAACTTGTTCATTGGATTGAACCTATTGCCTTGCCTTGTATGAACTTCTTGTTCTTGTCTTACCAATTTCATTAAGTTCAAAAATCTAAGTTTCTTGGACTTGTTTTGCCCATTTTTTGTGAAGATACAAGTTGAATGATTTGTGTTCCCATTTTCTGATCAAAAGTTCTATCATATTCCAATAATTATGTAGTTTCCTGAATCCCATGTTCATCCAAAAAACTTTGAAATTCTTCCTGAGAAGGCTCAAATGCTTCATGAGAAAGGATTTCTTCTTGCACATCCTAAGTTGAGATTCCAAATTATGTATCCCCCTCAAAGTGAGGAATCTCACAAGGATGTTCTTTCCTTGGGACAATTTTGGCAAATCTTTCAAAATGTTGTAACTAGCATTCAACACTGACAATATTTTTGGATGTTTCACAAAATATAACATCATGAACAATTAGAAATTTCTTATTATCTTCATCAAACAACCTATATGTTTTTGAGGAAATAAGAATATCCTTGAAAGATACATTTATGGCTTTTGTGATCCAACTTACTTATTTTCTCCTTGGGAATTAAAGCATAACAACTGGAGCCAAAAATCCTGAGATGTCAAATATATGGAGGATAACCAAACCAAACTTCCTATGGAGTTGCTTGGTGAAGAGCAGGTGAAGGGGAATATGGAGTTGTGCCAATATGCAACAAGAAATAATAAGACAAACTCTTGTTTCCAGAAGGCTCAGGGCATTGGGAAACTGGACAGCAGTTTGGTCTTTAGGATCTCCCACTCCTAAGACCTTTAAACTTGAATCTGTCCTCTACCTCAGAAGCTAGGGTTCATCTGATGAGATACACAGTCATGGAGTTCAGTGATGAAGTGTTAGTTGTAGAAAAGGCTTACATGGATCATAATCTAATTTGTCACTTGTATAATTACTAGCCAAGTCTAAGAAATTTAAAGGAAAGGATAAAAAAAATCTGGCAGTCCTTGTTAGTTGATGAATTATTATCTGCCCTTTTTCTTAAGGGTTCTTCCTTGTCATTTGTGTTTCTCTAGAGGACAGGGACATGTCCCTTCAGAAATGGTCATGGTCCTAGGACAAAGTCCCCCTATGCATTAAAGTTTTAAACAATGTTTCCCAAATTTCAATCCATTCACAAGAATATTGTAATAACCCATTTTATTCCATAAATCACAGCACTAAATATTAAACCCTGGTTGCTGACTGTTATTAAATAGTTTCTCCTTAGAAAAGACAAATAAAATAAATACTTAATTCTTTCTTGGCTGACCACCTTTGCCAAGACAAATTTATGAAATCGCCCACACTAAATATGGATTATAAAAGTGATTAATGTTAAAAAACAGTGAATATGTTAGAAATAAAGTGCATCGTACATCATTAAGCAAAGAGAGCAGCATACAGCGAATACCTTCCAAGCATACGGCAATCTCCTTAAATAATAAGCAGCAGTGATTCTTAAACTTACAAATACTTATTAACTAGCAGCACTCCCTAAAAGATAATTAATGTAATTTGCAAACAGCGCTTGAGTTAAGAAGGGCTGCATCCCTTGTGGGAGGGTGTGAAGTTTGGAAGGGTTGTGACTACTCAACCCCCAAAAAGGTATATAAAAGAGATAATATGGGGGATCAATGAATCATATTTTTTTGGAGATCAATGGAATATGATCTGGAAAAGGAAAATAAGAAAGTGGAATATGAGATATCTATTAAAATAAATATTGTTTGCAGCAAGAACATTATTGGGAAGTAAGTTATAGAATATAAATAAGGGAATAACAAAATATATACAGGGAAACCCGGGGACGCGCGCCCCCCCCCCCCTCCCCCAAAAATGCCCCATACCCGTTCCCGAGACGTCCTGGGTACTGGGGGACGGCAGGGGACCGTCCCTAATTTTCTGAAAAACCCAGGAAACGTCCCCAGGACGGGAGGACGGCGTTGACTGGAAGAGGGATGGCTGACCATCCCCGGGGACGGCTAGGGGACGGCTGAGCCGTCCCTCGATTGTCCAGGGGACAGTCGGCCGTCCCCCACGCTTTCACAACTAAAAACTTATAAAAAAAATCATAAAATTAAAAAAAATCGGCTCAGCCTACATGGCATGTGTGGACCCCATGGAGTTTGACTCCCTTATGAAGGAAAAAAGGGCCTCTCTAACCTCATTTTATGAATTTTGTTTGTTTGAGCAGCCAAGGGTTTGAGAGCAAAATAAGTTGCAGCCATTGAAGGAGAAGGAGCAGCAGCTTGAAGGAGGAAAGGAGGTTGAAATAGTGTTGAAGGGAGTGC
Source organism: Sequoiadendron giganteum (assembly GCA_007115665.2). Classification (NCBI taxonomy): domain Eukaryota; kingdom Viridiplantae; phylum Streptophyta; class Pinopsida; order Cupressales; family Cupressaceae; genus Sequoiadendron; species Sequoiadendron giganteum. Next base: position 620,963,525 of record CM021100.1, read on the forward strand.
AAATCCACCAAAGAGGTATGCATTTCCTTTCCCTATTTTTTTTTTTCATTTTTTTTGCAAAATGTGAAGCATACATTGTCTGATTTTTTTGCATTTTCAGTTGAAACTTGCATTTTAAAAACAAAAAACATGAGCAGCAATGAGAGTGATAGTGAAGTTGAAATGCAAACTAGAAGGCAAAGTGGTGGGGGTGGTAGTAGAACTAGAGAGAAAAGAACTCCAATCCAATGCCCTCCTTCATCAACCTATACCAAAACCATGGAAGACTATGCAAGACACCCATTAAACCCAAAAAACTCATTCCTTCAATATGTTACACCCATGGGTGAAAGACAAAAAAATTCAGGGGGGAGTAGGGTTTGGTTTTGCCATGTTTGTGAAAAGGACTTTAGGGGCAGCTACACAAGAGTTAGGTCTCATTTTTTGGGTGAGGTGGGCCATGGAGTTAGAGTGTGTCCTTTATTGACAGATGTCCTATTTTTAGAGTGCCAAAAAATTCAAATAGAGTATGATGGCGGGGTTCAAGGTGGGTCTCCTTCTTTCCCAAGTGCACAATCATCCATGCCTACTCCTAGTCCTTCCACGGTTGGTCGTAGTGGAGTTGTCTTAAGAGCAAAGAGGACGGTGAGTGGCAATGGTAGTGAAAAGGCAACCTCAGTTGAGTCCCTGTTTAATAACCAAGCATGAGATAGTACTGAATCCGCCATTGCCAAATTCTTTTTTGCACATGCCATTCCATTTCATGTGGCTCGTTCCTCTTATTTCAAACAAATGGTGAGAGAAATAGCCACAGTTGGTCCTTCATTCATACCCCCTAGAGATCATAAGCTACGCGCCACCCTCCTAGACAAAGAGTACTCCAAAGTTAATGTGTTAATGAAGGAGATGAGGCAAATGTGGATGAGGACGGGGTGCTCTATAGTGATGGATGGGTGGACTGATTGTAGACGTCGGCCACTCATCAATGTCATAATCACATGCCCTACTGGTTCTTATTTTCTTAGAGCCGTAGATTGTTCGGGAGATATAAGGATGCAGAATTCCAGTTTTCCATTTTGAGAGATGCCATAGAGGAGGTTGGGGCTGCAAATGTGGTGCAAGTGATCACCGATTCAGCACATGTGTGCAAATCGGTTGGGTTGATGGTGGAGGGTAAGTACAAGCACATATTTTGGACCCCATGTGTTCATGCATTGAACAATGCATTGAAAGACATAGGGAAGTTGGATTGGGTGAAGAAAATAGTGGCAGAAGCTAGAGATATTCAAATGTTTATTTGTAATCACCACACCTCACTTGCTCTCTTCAGAACATTTTCAAAGAAGGAATTTCTCAAACCTGTTGAGACAAGGTATGCCACTCACTTCATTTTGTTTCACTTTCAATTTGTATTCATAATCTGATTTTGTTTTAAATTTTTATTTTTTAATAAATCATTGAATCAATGAATGAACATTGAATGAACATTGAATATAGATATGCCACATACTTCATCTTGTTAGAGAGGATGGTAGAGGTGTATGAGCCTCTACAAGCAATGATGGTCAATGCAGAGTGGGCTAGATGGCCTAATGCAAGTTCTACTGAAGGAAAGACTATCAAACAAAAGATCCTCGATGACGATTGGTGGGCCAATGTGAGGTAAGACATTAGTTGGCTGATTTTCATATTAAATTTCTGATTTTAATATTTTAATTTTATTGTCCAATGTTCCAACTTTTGAAGTTTCTAACATGTCAATTAACTTGTCAACTAATTATTTTGAACTTTTTTTTTGCATTTTGCAGATATATTTGCTCCTTCATCTCCCCTATTGTAGATGTCATCAGATATGCTGATACAGACTCTCCTAGTCTTGGAGAGATTTATGAGACATTTGACAGTATGCTTGGGAAGATCAAGCAAGTTATTTCGGCAAAGGACCCCACTTTGGATTTATATGAGCAACACATTGGGCCCATTGTGACGCTAAGGTGGAATATAATGAACACCCCGCTTCACATAGCTGCCTTTGCTCTAAATCCAAAATGGTATGCACCAAGGCCTGGTAGAATGCCTCCATGTGATGATAGTGAGGTTTTAGATGGGTTCACACGGGCCATTGAAAAGATTTATCCAGCAGAGCAGGCTTCACTAGTTCAGTCACAATTCCTAGACTTCGCAAATCTTACTGGCCCAAACTTGAGTAAACCACAAGCGAGGTTGGATAGAGCTATATTAGCTCAATCGAACCCTATTGGATGGTGGACCTATCATGGGAGGGATACACAGCAATTGAAGACACTTGCTACTCGACTTCTTGCATAGGTTGCTAGTTCCTCTGCTGCAAAGAGGAATTGGTCCACGTATAGCTTTATCCACTCCCTCAAGAGGAATAGACTTACCTCTAGACGAGCGGAGAAGCTAGTAGCCGTTCATAGCGCTCTTCGGCTTCAGGATCGGCAGACTCCAGAGTATCGACAAACTCCAGCTCTACGGTGGGATATTGATCCCGAGGACGTGGCCCGGTTAGATGAGGAGGAGACAGCTGAGGGTTTGGTTGGGGTTCCATTGGTTAAGGAGGAGCATCACAATGTCAGTGACTCAAAGGATGACTCTGATTTTGATGCGGTTATGAGGGATGATTAGGGGCAGCAATGCTCTTTGACTTTGTTTATTCTGTATTCACTATTCATTACTGACATTGTATTTTGATTTTCATAGCAAACTTGAAAACTATATGGCAGCAATGTAGCCTTTGGGCATTTTGATATAAGTTTATAAATTATAACTTGGAGGTTGTTTCATGATTCGTGTATGTTAATTTTGAATGCGTATTGAGTATTGGCATAATGTTGGACACAAATGTTATATGTTAATATTCTATAATGTGTATTATGCATGCCTTATCCATGTTATCATATGAATATTTAAAATTTCCCTATATTTTTATATAGCCGTCCCCTGCCGTCCCTAATTTTGGCCTCAAAAATCGGAAACTTGGGGACTCGTCCCGCCGTCCCCATCCCAGAAACTTGGGGTAACCTTGAATATATATGAATACCAATCAATATAACAAAGAATAATTATATATAGATATATATATATAAATACCAATCAATATAAATAACAGATAACTATGTAGAATATATATATGCATATAATTGCCAATCAATCATCGATAAGATAAAAAATAGAATTTGCATTCAGAAAAGCAGCAGCTATTGATACAGTAAGTGATTGGTATGCATTTGATTATACATGCATTTAATATATATAATATTTGATAAGCATACTAATATATGTATAGCTACTTTCATAATGACTAAAATGCAATAAGGGGGATATGTTGTCTAAATTGGCAAATAAGGGAAATAGTGAATTTATTTATATTATTATAATTTACTTCTTTTTCTTTAAGCAATCATGTGTAAGGTTGGCCAAGAAACATGTTAGGGAAGGGTGGTATAGGAATTGTCTTGGTTGGATGTTCCTACAAGAATTGTCTTGGTTGGATGTTCCTACCACTTGGATGTTCTCACAACGTAAGTACATCACCCTAAGTTGGATGGGATTGTCTTGGTTGGATGTCCTGCCACTTGGGGCCAAGGGGGGTATGAGCATGTCCTTGGGCTTACTTGTGATGAATAGTTTTTCTAGCACCCTACCATGCATTTCCCTCCAATCCCTACCATGATTGGTTATTAGAAAAGAGTATATATATTGGATTCAAATTTAAGTTGTTATTCATTATTTCATAAATGTTAATAGTTCATTTATTCTTAAGTTCAATATTTATTATATAATTTACTATGGAATATTATTTGTAAAACAAATTTATGTGGTGTAAGTGTCTCTTAAGGCCAATTCAGGCATACTCCAAGTAGGGGACATTACAATTGGTATCAGAGCCTTAATCCTACCAACCTGCGGTACAAACTGACTTCAACCACCATTCAATTAGAGTTAACTATTGAGCCCTCTTATTAAGTAGGCCAGTAGTGCAGTTCTATATGTGTGTACCTTTCACATGTATGCTTTGTGTCTCACATGTATTTATGTGTATAATTTGTGTCTTACTTGTATTTATGTGTATACTTTGTTGTAATGACCAACCCCATTCTGAGTTTTGACTTGTGACTTTTGGCTCGATGTTTTCAGTTTGGTATATGTTCCAATTTATCAAATTCAGATCATAAATATTTCATCCAATGATAAAAAGTTCAAAAGAGATAATCATGCAAATCTGATAACCAACCATAACACTTCTTTTTTGATATACCTGACTAAACAAGACCATGTAAGAACAGAAATATATTCCAAGCTAACACAGGTTCAGACTGAGCTTCAAAAAAGAACAGATATACATGAACTAGACTCAGAAATGAACAGCAGCCCACATGAAACTTCCAGTATTTATTATCTGAGAGTTTATTACAACTGATACATTGCTCTGTTAATGAGTTTCAGATTACCGAAGTAATAACATACAATTCTGAGCATTACACAGGGTGGTATGTGCACATACAATGGTCTGATTTCACACAGCAGTAGTTCTGGACTAATTTCAGTCAATAATAGGCATGATAACATAAGAAAAATACCAGTTTATGATCTTCAAATTGTGGTCCTGAGATAACAGCAGATTCCTGAGACCCCTACAGCCACATACAATGCCTGGATATGCTCATTGGGCCTGAAAATGATGCACAACAGTGTACAGTTGCATGGAGAGTCCAAGAAAAACTCACGCCCAACTTCTAATCCCTCCTGCTGATACCCACAAGCCAATAACAAAGCCCTAGCCCTGTAGCAACGGTACTGTAGCATGGTACAGTAGCATGCTTTTAAAAATCATAAAATCTACAAAATCTTCATAAATTAAACTCCATTCATACCTACAAATCTTTTCCTCTCAAAATGTAACTCTGAATGAACCACATTGAATTAACCAAAGAGGATCTTTCACCACCGAGGCTAATCTTCTCCAAGAGGGGTTTCGTCCTCCAGAAGTTTGAGACGAACCACGTTCAATCTCCAAACCCGCACAGGTTTCGAAAAAAGAAATAGAATAATCCAACATAACCAAATGAACTCTCAAAACCTCCTTTTATACTTTTCCTGCCAAACTCTTCGGAGGCTTCTAATTCAAGATTCACTTTTTAATTAAAACACCATTTTAACTCTGAAAATGACCTTTTCATTAAAATAATCATATTTCGACATGCAAGGTCCCTATTTAATGCTTCCATAATTTAAAGCATCTCATTCTGGTTCCGACGAGCTATAATACTAAGGCCCATTTTAAATATTTTAATTAATATTTGGCAACCTTAGTAATTTAATTAAAATATAACTATTAATATGCTCAATTTGCAGAAACTGTCGGAATGCATTAGAATTGGAAACTAACTACACAAGGGTGATCCTGATGAAGAATAAAGATGAACGGAGCCGATCGGGTGACTTACTATAAATAGACGCTTTCTCCAAGAATCTTGGAGCCCAAACCGGAAGCTGAAAATAACAACTATGAGCATCATAGAACTCCTCTACACCATCTGAGCTCACTAGTAACCTCAGATTACCACTTTGATCAAGTAGACACAAACCCAGAAAAACATCACCAACTACAGAGCAAGAGAACCCTAAAATGGGGACATTACATTCGTGAATTGCGTGTATTTATGTGTATGCTTCATGTCTTAGGTATATCTCTGTGTTTGCTTCATGCCTGATGTGTCTTCGACAAGTTTACTCCATGTGTGTTTATGATTACTTTATGCTTAAAAATTACGAAAATGCCAAATCTATAAAAGCTTTATTTGTCAAATGCTTCTTGTGTTGAGAAGCACTAACAAATTAACTTATTTAGAATTAAATTATTATTAGGCTCCAAATGCAATAATGAAGAGTTGTAACTATTGAAGGGAAAAGGTGTGACTCCCTCAAACTTGAGATATAAAAGGGAGAGCATTTCATTTGAGAAAGATATCCATAACATCATTGAAGAATTCAATTGAGAATAGAACCTTAAGTGATCTTGCAAGTGAACTAAACTAGGTTCTCAAGAATAGTGATGATGTGAGAAAGGAGGTAACTCCTAATACGAAAGGTTGTGACCCTTCAAATATGAAAAGTTGCGACTCTTCAAATGAAAGGTTGTGACTCTTCAAATGTGAAAAATTGTGACCCTTGAAATGTGAAAGACTATGATATAAAGGGGGAATCATTTCCTTGTGAAGAAACCATTAATAGGAAATAAATCTATCAATCAACTTGGAATTAAAGTATTACTCTCAAAAAGGCAAGTGACTCGTTTATTGTCAAGGGTGGTGACTCCTTCAAGAAATGGATATAAAGGATAATTAAATTCACTGACATTCAATAAGCCACCATCACTCATCTATTCATCAAGGAAATCAAGCAATCAAAAAATACCAAAAAGTTTCCCAAGGAAGGAACAATCAATCATAACAACTCAACATAGTTAATGATAAAATCTAACGATATCACTTGATATCCACATGTGGCCATCACTAGTTGTCATATAAATTTAGGCATAACTAAGATACAAAGATGTATTAAGATAATCTTACTTTCTAACTTCGAGATATAAGTACACCGAGACATCATCTTGACCTAGGATGGTCAATCTCTCAATAGCCAAACAATAACATTAAAGTCCACGAATAAATTCCAAAACTATCTACAATGATTTATCTAGAAATTTTGTCTTACCCATAACACCCCATTTGAAACATCATAGAGTGAACTATTATCAGCATGCCTAGGCGGAATTAGAAATAATAAAAATCTAAGTCTAAATTCAACCAAACTCTGATATGCCAAAACAACGTTTTTGAGAGAATGTAATCAAGACAACTCAATTCTTTAGGAACTTACGAATTTGGACTCTCAAGAGATCTTAAGAGAAAGGCTGGAAATTTATCGTAGGGTATATTCATCAAGCTTCATGAAGGAGGAACACAATTAGGAGTAGTTTGTTCATTTTGAACAAGATTATAAAGTACAAATCCAGTCCATACCACATACGATTGAAACAATGGCAATGCATGGGTCTACCTTGTAACCTACAAAATTGATCTTGTAGACTTGCTTGTGGTCCAAGTTCACGTCTATACTTGATATCTAAATAGATCACTTCATCCCAAGGTCTTATTCTCCTAAGTCATCCTTCTTGATCAAAAATCAAGGACATAAATATTAGGCATACATATGCCTTAGATAAATTAGATACAAATCAAGTTACAGCTAAATTTGTTCAATAAGTCTATTTTAAGTTACGTTGTGGGCCCATAACCCACAAATCCCAGGAAGTGTGACAACCTCCCATTGATATCGAAATTAGATGTTAGCGTCAATCTATAAAGTGTTCATGGGTGATAATTGTTGCTATGGATTCTAAGACTTTTGTATATCCAATAATTTGTACTTGAGTATTATCTAAGGAATATATACTTAGAAGGTTATAACATGTCATTAATTACCTATGAGTCTATAAAAAGGTTATAACGTTTTAATTAGGCTATTTTATATTACATCCTCATTAGAAACAAACTCACCTCAAACTTGGTTTGATGAAATTCTACCTGATCTAAGGGAAATTGCCATTGGGTTGTTTAGATAGAAAGAATACAACATGTACTAAAAGACATCTAGATCCTCTCACTCAAATACAAAAGTGGTTTTGCACAAATGAGTGGGATCTTGATATTCACAACACTCCTGCAATCCATCATGACGAAGGATGAAACAATTATTTATCATCCTCGATTTCAACAAGGGTAATCAAGAGTTTGTATTCATTGCTCTAAATCCTTGTGGTAATGAAATGAGAGAAAACTTGTCTTAAATAACAAGTCTTGCCAATTTATATTATTAAGAGTTATTAAGCTAGAAGAATACTAGGCAATAAGTTGTCCTCATACCTTAGAAGATGGTAGCAACCTTATTGGTATACCAATTGAGACAAGTATACTAACAACCACAATAGAGACATCATTATAGTATAACATCAGACTTCATAACCAAAACCATCACCTCTAGCTATAAAGTTTTCAATTCCTAAAATATCACAACAGAAGCTAATTACATCACAAAAAGGAGAATTGTCCAAAAATTACAAATCTTAGCTTTTGATTGCTTGAGGACAAGCAATCTTGGGCAAGGTGGACTGTAATGACCCATTTTATTCCATAAATCACAGCACTAAATATTAAACCCTGGTGGTTGACTGTTATTAATTAGTTTCTCCTTAGAAAAGACAAATAAAATAAATACTTAATTCTTTCTTGGCTGACCACTTTTGCCAAGACAAATTTATGAAATCGCCCACACTAAATATGAATTATAAAAGTGATTAATGTTAAAAACAGTGAATGTGTTTGAAAGAAAGTGCATTGTATATCATTAAGGAAAGAGAGCAGCATACAGCGAATACCTTCCAAGCATACGGCAATCTCCTTAAATAATAAGCAGCAGTGATTCTTAAACTTACAAATACTTATTAACTAGCAGCGCTCTCTAAAAGATAATTAATGTAATTTGCAAACAGCACTTGAGTTAAGGAGGGCTGTGTCCCTTGTGGGAGGGTGTGAAGTTTGTAAGGGTTGTGACTACTCACACCCCCCCCCCCAAAAGGTATATAAAAAGAGATAATATGGGGGACCAATGAATCATATTTTTTTGGAGATCAATGGAATATGATCTGGAAAAGGAAAATAAGAAAGTGGAATATGAAATATCTATTAAAATAAATATTGTTTGCAGCAAGAACATTTTTGGGAAGTAAGTTATAGAATATAAATAAAGAATAATTATATATATATAGATATATATAAATACCAATCAATGTAAATAAAGGAATAACTATGTAGAATATATATATATAGATATATATATATATGCATTTAATTGCCAATCAATTATCGAAGAGATCAGAAATAGATTCTGCATTCAAAAAAGCAGCAGCCATTGATACAATAAGTGATTGGTATGCATTTGATTATATATGCATTTAATATATATAATATTTTGATAGGCATATTAATATATGTATAGCTACTTTCATAATGACTAAAATACAATAAGGGGGATATGTTATGTCTAAAATGGTAAATAAGGGAAATAGTGAATTTATTTATATTATCATAATTTACTTCTTTTTCTTTAAGCAATCATGTGTAAGGTTGGCAAGGAAACATGTTAGGGAATGGCGGTATAGGAATTGTCTTGGTTGGATGTTCCGACCACTTGGTTGGAATTGTCTTGGTTGGATGTTCCTACCACTTGGATGTTGGCACAACGTAAGTACACCACCCTAAGTTGGATGGGATTGTCTTGGTTGGATATCCTGACACTTGGGGCCAAGGGGGGTATGACACTTGGTTGGATGTTCCGACCACTTGGATGTTGGCACAACGTAAGTACACCACCCTAAGTTGGATGGGATTGTCTTGGTTGGATACCCTGACACTTGGGGCCAAGGGGGGTATGAGCATGCCTTTGGGCTTACTTGTGATGAATAGTTTTACTAGCACCCTATCATGTGTTTCCCACCAATCCCTACCGTGATTGGTTATTGGAAAAGAGTATATATATTGGATTCAAATTTAAGTTGTTATTCATTATTTCATAAATGTTAATAGTTCATTTATTCTTAAGTTCAATATTTACTATATAATTTACTATGGAATATTATTTGTAAAACAATTTTATGTAGTGTAAGTGTCTCTTAAGGCAAATCCAGACATACTCCAAGTAGGGGACATTAAAAATATGTTTCATCTATTCTAGTTTGAGTGTGTCTTCCCAATTTCCCTCTTCAATTTTTGATCTCTTCTTGCCTAGTTTCCATTGGCAAATTCATCCCACTCCATCATAACTTTGAGTTATTTTTTCAATTCGCTTTTGCTTGCATTTTGGTGGAATTAGATACTTCCAAGTAATTGCCAACAAAAATTAGTTTAAAGTTTGGTAACAAATTGTGGAACCAACCTTTGGATTATGATGGGATCACTTTCAAATGTAATGGGTGTTATGCCACTAGTCACATGTCAGATGCTTGCCCTCAAAATCACTCTACTACTAAAAGGAAGCTTCCTCTGAAGCAAGCAACTTGGTGGAATGGTTGGGCAGATCCTGGCCATCAACACATCTTCCCAAACTCTTGTAAAAGTGATTTTTCTAATTCCTTAAAACTTAATTCCTCTCTTAATCCCCGGCTTCATCTCATTGTTCTTCTCTACTGCATTAGAAGGTTGGTTTCTCCATAGAACTATGGAGAAGTTGGTTCACACTTCCTTTTCCTCCAAAACTTTTGTTGCCCACCCATTAAAGGGCTCTCTCACTGTTCTTCAGGCTGAACTCAAACTTCCTAAGGAAAAAAGTGATGACAATTGGATTACAATTTACAAGAAGAAAAAAAATCTCTCTTTGAAGTTGAGCAAGCATCAGCACAAAATGACACTCTGTTCTCGTTTGAAGAAGGGTTAGCTGCCTTCTCTACTTAAGTTTTTCTCTAGTGTAACTAGAGCCTTTTCTAGGCAAAGTTGGCCCTTGGTTATGTTAGTACGTGTTCTAGGTTTTTGATGTGTGAGGTTGGTTATGTTTGGCTTTGAGACATGACTGCATATGAAAGTTATAGAACTCTATCAAAGTATCTTTAGTTTTTGATATTTTATTATAATATAGTGGGAGTGGACCCTTACGCACACTTTATTGATAAAAAATTGGACATTTGCAACTAGAAGAAGAATCAATTCAAACAAGAAAATTTGATTCTTCTCAAGACTTAGTGATCCTAAAATTGGAGAAATCAAAGGATACGAAGAAGAATTTAGAAAGAGCTCGGAAAAATCAAAGAAGAAAATGAGAAAACAAACAGTTTTGAAGAAATTGAATGTGAAGAATTAGTAAACCCTGTCATCCATAGCATTTGTGGGTGGCTTAAAACATGGGGATGTGTTTCAGTGATGGCAGTGACAAAAGGCTCTTTTTTGGAGCAAGTGTTAGGCTAGTGTGATATTTAATTTCAATCCTAATGTATAATGTATGTCATGTCTCCAAACATTTTGAAGAGTGTACATGGACGCCCTCTTAAGTGGATAAGAGAATATTATTTAATTATTTTCCAAATGACTTGGAATATTAGGTGTCTGGCATACATGAAGGAAGCGGTGCATGATGGTAGCAGTTATAAGTTAAAATAATGGTGTTTACACCACTTTATCAATCCTAGGCATTAGCAGCATTTTTGCATTTATCAATAGGGTCCCATGTGAGCTGGTTGTTGGAGATGGGCATCATTCTTGGGAGGTATGTCCATGTGGTGTAGTTAAGAGTCAAAGATGCTGTCCACTATTGATTTACTATTCTCAAAAGATGGTCTTCAAGTGGGGCAAGGATTTTAAATGAAACCATAGTTTTGGCGATTCATTCTTTTGAGAAACCATTTGTAGTTTTCCTCTCCCATTGTTCTATAAATTGGAGGCATGATATAGTAGTTTTATGGGTTATTTGTGGGTACATAGGTGCTGTCAGAATATTGTCTTACTAAAAAGAGAAGTGTGGTGCATATGTACTTTTGTATTGAAAATTAATTCATACTTAAGCTTCTCTTTGATGGTGGAGTTATTTCTCACAAGGGTTTCTCCATGTACATCTAGTGTTATGTGTCAATTTTATAGTTTTCTAATTTCAATTTGTTTATATATACTCACATAATCTCATAATGGTTAATCCAATGTTGCATTAAGAGAATTCAGATTTGCAATACTTTTTGTAGAGCTTTCATTTGTAATAGTTTCACTTGTTTTAACAACATTTGGTATCAAAGCCTTGGTTCTATTGAGATGGAGACCCCTTTCTTTAATTGTTGAAGGTTTTTGGGCTATAGTGGAAGCTTTTGATTTGAGTGGTTTTGCAAATTTGTGAAGTGATTGAAAACCATGGCTCTACCTACCCTTCAAATATTGACAGGTTCAATGGCATTGAGTACAATTTTTGGAAGTTGAACATGGAACATCTCTTGGAAGAGAGATCAATGAAAAATTGTTGTAAAAGAAGCTAGGCCCGATGTAATGTCTAATGATGATTGGAAAAGGTTGGACGAGAAGGCACAAGAAACCATTTGGTTGTGTCTTGCAAATTCCATCCTCTTGAAAGTCTCAAAGGAAACCACCACTTTTGCATTATGGAAGAGGATAGGTGATATTTATCAAACCAAAAATCTAACAAATAAATTGTATCTCAAAAGATGTTTAAATTCTTTGAAAATGAAGGATGGTAAGTTTGTTGCAAAACATTTAAATGCTTTTAACTTTATTTTGAGTTAGCTAACTTTAATAGACGTTAAGTTTGAGGAAGAAAATAAATGTGTCTTACTACTTTGTTCTTAACCCAAATCTTGGAAAATTTTAGTTATTGTTATCAATAGTAGTGGTGCAAAGTTAAAGATGGTTGATCTTATTGCTACCTTGATTTTAGAGGAAAAGAGAAGGAAATCTAGGATGAAGGCTTGAAGGATGCTTGGCATGTTCAGGGAAGGCCCAAGGATAAAGGTGGGTCTAAAGGGGATATGAAAAAATTAAAAGATAGGTCCAAATAAAAAAGATGATCCAAAACCCCAAGGAAAAGCAAAGGTTTGGAATTGTGGGAAGAGAAGGCATGTGAAAAAGAATGCAAAAACAAAAGGAAATCCTATGACAATTCTTCCACAGAAAAATATTCTGATAACAGTAATAGTGATGCATTGTTTATTACTGATAATGATGTGTTGACTTGGCCCAGGACCTCAAATAGGCAATTATTAGGCAGCTTCTGCAGATGCAGGCTAATCAATGAAAGAAAAGGAAAATTACTAGAATCGATGCAGAAATTCGGTTTCATAAATTACACTAAGTAATTCTACATTAGCAAAGAATGCAAGGTCCACTATTATTATTGTTAGGTGATGTTTTGATGTAACTTGTAATTCTCTTACTGTGTTACACATCAAGCATGTCTACTATGATGAAACTTAGACAAAGGCTGTTAACATCTTTGGAGAACCATAACGGACACTGTGAAGATTGAATAAAATATAAGGATATCTCATTTATGATCTCGGCAATAACACAGAACTAAGAATATAAGTCTTGATTGCATGTTCTCATAGAATAGGTAACTATAAAAATTCAATACATCTATTCCAATGAAGAAAAATATTATATAGCAAAATAATTCTTTCTTCTCCCTTTTCTATAAAGTGCATTGTTTTAACAGAAAAGATAATCCAGATAGATATTTCAACAGCTGATTATCAATAAAATCTAGCAACAGTTTGTCAAATATTCCCACCCACTCTTCTTTAGAAATGCATTAAATAACACATTTTTTATCTGAACATTACATGAAGATTGCAACGCAACATCACTGGCATGCACAAGGGGGTTCCAACTAATGACAATATGATTGCAAAGCTGTAGAGATCATATTTGCATGGAACAGATAAAATCATGTAACAAGTTGCATACAAAAATGAAAAGATTGATTACCATTGGTTGGTAAATTTTGAGTCAGTTATATACGTATATAAATTATTGTACCAATAAGTGTTGCATGCAGTCTGTTGGGTTCTGGTCTACTGATTGAGATGGAACCTCACCATGCAAACTGGCTAGGTTCAAACTGTAGTAGGCATTGTAACAAGGAATTCCTAAAGGAAATATGCTGTATTAAGTTGTCCCTTGGTCTAATTAAGGAACATTCTCCTCAGTAAAATAACTAACTAGACATTGCATACAAAAGACAACTTTTTTCAAAGTGTGATGCAAATAAAATTTCAACCTGGAGCTAGTCAACAAACTTAAAAATTGTACACCTCCTCCTTTATGTGTCTCGATATGCAGGGCCATTAGGTATGTCTAACAATGAACCAATAATAAATAGGTTAATGTAAAATTTATTGATGTTCAAATCTAAATCCAATAGACAGCTCTTGAATAGTTCCTCCACACAATAGGACTACAAAGATGGTATATGTAAATCAAAAATTCTGAAATTTTGGCTAGCTGTTGAAAATACTATTTGCGAGCCTAGTAGCTTTCCTAAACAATATGTTCCTACTAAATAAACTGACACTCTTTCAATTCAATAAAGAAAACTAGAGCAACATGCCAAATTGCCAATTCAATCCTCGTACAAAAGAAGCAAACAACCCAGGAAACAACATTGACCATTTCTACTTATAAAACTAAATGTACATCCACACCAAAAATCAAACTGTGGTCCTTGGTGAGGCACTAACTTTCCATTGATTTTATTATTTATTTAGGAGAAAGGCAGTTACTTTCATTTCAACATGGATCATTTTACTCATAAATGTGAATCTACACTAAATGACTAAACTGGGGTCCATGATGAGGCACAATCAATAACTATTTTTAGAGCAGAGGATCTAACATTTGTATTGGCATACTATAAGTATACACCATATGTAAATACTAAATACACACCAATCAGCCAAATTAGGATTCACAATGAGGAACTTGTTTGTATTTCATTTTGTTTATAATTTGTTATTTATTATTCTCTCTAAAGCAAAGATTCAACACTTGTTTTGGATCACTTCAATGTAACTGAAATTTGGAAATATAAACAACTATTAAATTTGAATATTTTTTGGATATTCAACTTGTGTGAAATTTTCAGTTACGCTGACAGCCCATATAAGTGAATACCGGGGCTTACCTTGTAAAACATATAAGTTAACTTTTCAGACATCATAACCAATTATTTCCAGCATTTTGAAGTCCAGCTGTGAAAGGAATTGTCATATATACTTTAATTCTCAGAATATCTTATAATCTTCCAGGCATCAAGCACAACAATACTTTTGCAAATTCCAATATATGAGTTCATAGAAATGGGACAAAAGCATAATGAAGGTAAGCAATCACCTCAGGTGAAAAGAGAAACTCTGATACACCAGCAAAAATGCCATATTCATCACCATAATTCATGTCTTCAAATGGAAAATTGTCAGTTAAACTAAAGCCATCCACATAAAGCCCCCATCCATCATCCATTTCCTGAAATTCAGCAATGCATTATTCCCTTTGTGTTATAAGAAGATCCAATACAATCCATGAGAAAACAACGTTGAAATCTCATCTTTTCAAACAAACCATTTTCAACTTGCATATACTCCCAATGCTATAAGAGCATATTCCTAAAGATATAGTAACCATCCTCTAAAATTGTCTAAGATAAATTTCATTATATATAATCCCATTGGGAGTATATGCAAGTTATAAATGGTTTGCTTAAAAAGAAGACACTTCAATTTTTTATGAATGTATTCCTAAAGGTATAGTAAGCGTCCTCTAAAATTGTCTTAAGACAAATTTCATTATATATAATCCCATGGACTGTACCCCTTTGTCATTGCTGTCCAAAGTGCAGCTGTCGCATTACCACTTCCACTACCTAGATTTTCTCCTGTTGAAACCCTGTTAGCAAGATGAATAGAGAAGTGACATTTAGCAGTGCAACATGGATAAAGTTTAAACACACTTGTTACATATGCAACTTATTGAAATCTGAAAATCAATTAAGACAGGAGCAAAGTTTACACTAAATAAGATTCATTAGAATACCGGTTTGTACTAGAACCAACATTAGCTTGTGTTGTACTGATCTACACTCTAAACATAGGTGGATTGAAAAGGATCCATTTATTCAAGTGCTCCGTCAAGAGATCCAAGCCTTAGGGTTTAAAATTTGAACAAAGCACAAGGTAAATAGAAATCATCCTCTAACTCTACATTTCTGGATTACGGAAAGCTTGTGGAACTTTAAATACGGCAAGAGATTAATTAAATGGCTAAGCCTTCTGCAACTAAATGACAGTTCAAAAAGTAAAGTATGTGCAGAGGATCAACAGAAAGAAACTGATGCCTACAAAAGCATTTATCACAATGTTGGCTCTGCATCGTGACTAAAATCATATTCTCTAGCTGGCATGGGCTAGTGCAGAGGAAATGCCAAGCTTGCAGAAAAGAGTTCAGTGAAGCAATTTATCCTTTCTTAAACTTCAAAATTTGCAAGTAGGTGGAACTTTTGCAATGAACCATGTGTAGCATAAGCCTCTTTTGCCTCATTCATGCATAATGATATAGTTCCTCTAGTAAAGTTGGACAGACAAAGGTACTATGTCACCAGAAATGCTACAGGAAGAAAGTGAAACAGCAATTTGGTTTTGAAAGGCCGTTTTTGGCAATTTCAGAGTGTATTTGCTGCCTACTATATGTCATGTATACCATGGTTTTCGAAACACACATGCCCTGATTTGAAAAAATATTGAAATGGAAAGATAAAGTTGATAAACGTCATTACTCACTTAATCATGTTTGTCAATGAAATGGAATTTGAATAATAAAGATGGTTTGAGATCCAGAACCCTGATTTTCCTGCCTGGCTCAATTTCCTGTGTGTGGATATTGCTTATTCCCTCATTATGAAAGGGGTTTTGACCATGTTCATTTCACATTCACACCCAATGTTGTGCAATATTATCTAAAGCTTGTCCAAACCCTAGTTCATTTGATAAAGAGATTTCAAGGTAACAGCAAAAGCGAAGGATTGATAGAGGTCCAACAGCCAGAGAAATTAGTAAGGTCGATAAAAAGATTAGGGTCTTCAAGTAGGTCAAAGGTAGTTTGAACAAACCTTTACCAAAAAAATGGCAAATGGATAAGAATAGTTTGCTAATAGAAGAAGTCTATCTCAATCATTATGTGTCTTTATTTTGCCAACAAAACAAAATAAATTGTAATGGTTTTAGGGGTCCACCCTGAAGCACAAATTTGTGTGAATCCAACCTGAAGCAGTCAATGACAATTCCAGGGGCATGGCTTGAGAAGTTCAACCTGACCACAACAAGATTGAAGAAATTCTAGCTGACATTGCTATCAGTTTGGGAAGATTTGTGTTTAATAACAACAGTAGTGTTGGTCATTAGTGTGTTGCTACAGATGTTTTAGACAACAAAGAAAATGGTGCTGTTATAGATGGTCACCCATATGTTCCCAAGTGTTCATTCCTCCTTCAAACATCATACTTCATGCATGTAATCCGTGGTAGCAACAAAATCCATATTTTGGAAGACAATAAATTTCTACACACAAGACCTAAGGGGAGAGAATCTAATTTTTACTTCAAATTTTAGGAAAGTTTAGATTTTAATTACACTCCAAGAAGAAGAAAGCAACCAATCCAGTGACTACCCATGAAACATCATGGTTAGCATAGACCAAAACAGATCAAGCACTCATGTTATCTCAATGTTCCATTAGCATAGAACATACAATTCATGGAAACTCCTAATCCACATCTTCCTTGGGGTAATCAAATTGATCTTCTAGCTCTTTTGCATCATAATGATCTCCATCATGGTTCAAGAAACAAATTCCTAATTTTTTGGTGATGCTTCACAACACCCAAACAAATATTTATTAGCCTTTCCTCTTTTGTGGGGTAGGGGTGAGCAGAGGAGGGAGGTGGCAATTTTTTTATTTTCTCCATAATTCTAAAAATAAAATTCATACATTAGAGCCTACTGGTGTAAGACAAGACTTTAGACATCAGGGATTTTTGATGTAATGGTTCACAAAATATATATTATATTTTTTTATTCAGTAATTTCCTTTAGCAAGCTAAGCTTTTCCGTTCAATATGCTAGGGGTGCACTTCACTTGGTCGATTGGGTGTATGAAACACCTAATGATATAAATACACACAAAGTATAAGCTAAAATATGCCTAGGGATGTTTTTACCACTTGAGCCCATCCCCATTCGGCCTAGAGATGTTCTTATAGTGTGTGTATGTATGTAATCACATTAGAGCCACAGCTTAGATAGTAGGAGAGTGTTTAATAAGTAGGTTTGGATTAAAGGTTTGGCTGATTGCATTTGACAACTAGTAGTAATAATTTCTAGTCCTTGGTAGTCATTGAATATATAATGCATGTCCTCATGCAAAAATTTGGATCTGATTGTCCTTAATAGCCAATCTCAAACTTGGCAAAATCAATTTGCCAATATATTTAATAGCCAATCTCAAACTTGGCAAAATCAATTTGCCAATATATATATATAGTGTGTGTGTGTGTGTATTACCACTTGTTAGGAAATTACCAAGTTGATCAAACCATTTCCTACATAACCCCATGAGAGAAAAACATGCATACAAGCTTACAAAATAACCATGATACAAAGATCAAAGACATACCACAAGACTACACAAGATATACCCTAGGAAAACCCTCAAGAGGAAAAAACCCAACCTCCAAAAGCATCCACACTCAATGTATTATTCACCAATAAAACATTGCAATACACTTACAAAGTTTCCATGAATAATTTTGAAACATCAAACTCCTCCAATGTATCCTCCATGTGTCCAAGCATATAACCACACATACCATGCCATGCTTCACATATGCACTCAATAAGAGAGCTCAATAAAATGACAACCAAGCCAAACAACCAACTAGCCAGCTTCAACCACTAAACATGTGTCTGCTTTTATAGATTCAAGCTCACAAAAAGCAACCAAAGTGGTAAGGTAAAACCATAAGTAAACAAAACCATTGACCCCAACATTTTATTTTTGGTACTAAGTATTCCCATTATTAAATATTTTTTCCATGTGCAACCCACACGTAAAATATCTAACCAATGTCACATGTGATGCAGGAGCATCCCAGGCGAATGCACAATCCTGCGTCAACCAAAAAAGATGATGTTTCAATTTTGTTGGAGTTGTCTCAATTTTCAGTTTTGGTTTTCAGTCTTCAATTGTGGGCAAGGCAACATTTTCGTCATTTCATTTGACGAGATGTCATTCAAGGTTTGGTTGCTCAATTGATTTCATTTTCATTTATCTTCCAGACAGAGATAAAGAATTTTATTTTATTGGTTGCATAAGACAATAATACAGGCAATTTGTCAATATACATTTTATTAATCTTTGTCAGGTAGAAGGAAGGTGTTGGTAGCAATGGGGATACAAAGAGTTTTTATGCTATGCAGAGGGAAGTGAAAGAGAATGGTCACAGCATAAAGAAAACATTAATGGCAATGAGACGCCAGAAAGGAAGGACACACACTGCAGCAGAAAGGAGAGAGCAGCGGACAAGGTGGGCAGCATAAGGAAGACATGTAAGAATATGAAATTAGTGTATACTATGCCAAAATCGCCCAGGCTGTGCTACATTATGGGCCATTGAATAAACAGCAAACTAATGCCACAAGGAGGGAGGAGCTTAGCCATTCAAATATGGCTTCTTAATTAAAAAAATGCAGAGGGGAGGTTAAGAATGGGCGTGCCACATCTGAAAATGCAGTGTAAAATGGTGAAAGGCAGAGCAGGAATTTGAACAAAATATAAAGGAGGTGTGCAGCCAGGAAGAATAAAAGGAGAAGAGAGGCTGCAATAATTGTGGATGAAGTTGCAGATGGAAGTTGTTGCACACAGCCATTGAGGAAAGTAGCAGGCACACCCTGTGGAGGAATAGAGAGGAATAGAAGAGGATTAGAGGCCGCATAAGGGAGACATGAGGGTGGTGCAATGAATGGATACAGAACTCAAGACAGGAAGAGAGAACAATCGTGCCAATGAGAGGATTTAATGGTTAAAATTAAAAAAGAGAGCAATAGTATAAGACAAGACAAGTCGTGGTTTTGGAGGAGTAAGATTACAGTTGTGATGGCACCAGTTTGGAAGATAATATAAACAATGCAAATGGGATTATGAAGGGGCACGCTATCAAAGGGAACTGGGATGCATAACAATAAGGCATGCCCACATGAATAGTGGTTGCATCATGTAAAAGGCAGCAGACAATTTAAATTAAAATGCAGAGATAAGAATGCATGAACAGAGGAATACACATTTTAAAATGTGAATATGTAGTGATGCAGAGACAATCACAAACTCTCAAGATAATACCAATTTATTAAAAAAAAAAATACAATTCCCCTGTTCAAGCCAGACGATAATTTAAATCGACATTTTCAATTGTCGATTAAAATCTAATTTAAAACTTCACTCAATATTGATAGCAATTAATTACAATTTTGACTGACATTTCACTCCAAATACAATGAAATTACAATAGTTAATTGAATTTGTTTGTTTCCCACAGACCCAAAACATTTACCACCTGCAATTTCATTCTACAATCTTCTGCACAATCCCATATTTTGCTTGGCATGTATCTCCCTCAGTTTACTCAACCTTTCTTCTTTTCTTATTCTCTGCTGCACACATTCTTCATTCTATGCAGCCTTGTCTCTTTCCCATTCCACGCTGCCTCCTCTCTATCACCTACACAGCCCTTCACTATCTCTCTATTGCTGATTTCAGTCCAAATCATTAGCAACTTCTTTCTATATTTTTATTTTTTCGTGCAGCCCCTTCCTGAATTCCCACACAGCCTCTCTACTCTCCTTGCAGCCTGTCTTTTGTATATTTTTATTTCTTCTTGCCCAACCACACACTTTTCATTAACTTTTCTTTATTGTTTTTAAATCATCCTACCAAAGTGGACGCAGCCTATTCAGCTTCCCCTATGCATTTTTAAAATTCAGTTATTAAACTAAATCTCCTCTCCCGATGACTTCTCCTCTCCCTCCATTTTGGTGCTGACTCTTTTTGTATTCATTCTTATGGCTGCCCTTTAAACTTCCTTATGCGCAACTTTCTTCCATTTCATATTCTATAATTTATATCTGTTTATATTTATTATTGCAATAGAAGAGACCAATAATTAATTGATTCCTTTGAAGTTTATTTTAGAATCAATCAAGAGGGAGAATTTATGCTTGATTGAATACAAATTGATCATTCATTTTGCCTTGTATGGTCTCCGTTGTGCGTCCATCTATTCCCTCCCAAATATTATCAATGATCTATTCATTAATTCTCAAACTCCATGCTCACGAAACTGAAATTGAAATGCCAATTCAGAAATGAAAGCTAAAAACCATGAATTTAAACTGAAATCTCTTTTTGGTCGATGCTGATTGCCTTTTGCCTGGGATGCTCCTGCATCATGTAGTCATAGTTCAATGTATACCTTGGAGGCTTGTACACAAGAATAAATTGGAGTTGCAAATACATTTTGATTGTGAAAATTTTGAATTGGTATGATTAGTAAATGAAAGGAAGTGATTAGTTTTGTATTGGCTGCAGCTCATCCGGATTCAGTTATCATTTAATTTGATGTAATGTACCTATAGTGATTTAAAGCAAAGTTTGAAGACTCTTCAGGACTCGCTGCAGACTCGACGCACTCAGGAGTCTGAAGGCTGGACAAGTCCAATCACCACAAACTCGGGAGTCAAGTCCAAGAGAGTCTCTGCATGGGACTCGCAAGTCCAAACTCGGGACTCGCATGAGTCCTAAGGTCGGACTCGTGAGTCCCGTGCAAGGACTCTCCTAGCCAGCTGGGACATGAAAAGCAATGTTTAAAACCTCTTTTTCTTGTTTCTTTCCTCATTTCACTCCTCTACTCTGCCAAATACAGATCTACAACTTGAAGTGAGGTTGGAAGAAGCCGAGAAGACGAGCTAAGGAGATCATAATAGATCCAGGTAAGTGATTTAGCTCCTCTTTTTTCTTTTTTTCTTCAATTAAAAATGTTTTTAAAAAATCAAGAAAAAATAAGGTGAAATGCTGCCAAATTTTTTTCTATTTCCCTTAATAGCCTAATTCGTACTATTTCTAGCTTGGTTTTGCATTCTATTTTTTTGCAAATGTTTGAATCTCATTTATTTGTTGATTTTTTACCAAACCCTTACTAATTTTTTTTTTTCATGTTGAACTTGAAACAGCAATGTCATCTTCAAACCCAAGAGGAACGAGAAAAGACCCTACATGGAAGTATGGGATACCAGGAAATAAAAAGGGTGAGGTGACATGTACCGAATAGAAGAAATGGATGATAGAAGGAATAAACAGATTAAAATACCACCTTGCAAAAATACCTAGGCAAAATGTGGATGTAAGCCCTAACTCGACTCCTTAGATAAATAGAGAGATGAAGGCCCTTCTTGCTGCATATGAGATGAAAAAAGATGAAAGACAAAAAAACAAAGGATGCACTAGCAGCAGCGATGAGTGGATCCACTTCTACACCATCTAGGCCCCATGGTACCCCAAGTCCAAGCATCCGTTAGCCACATTCATCTTTCGGTGAGAGTCCTGAGGATTCTTTCTCTACTCCTACTACTAGTGCTAACGAAGATCCTTCATCAAGACCAAATTTCTTTATTCCACACAATGTTTTAGGAGCGCAACCTTCACTTGAAGGTACCGGTTAGAATAAGGAAAAGCATCATGAAGCTAGGATGGCAGCAGCAAACTTTTGGTACTACAATAATTTACCTTTCAATGTGGCGAGCAGCCCATATTGGGAAGGTTTGGTGAATGCCCTTATAGTTGCAGGTAAGGGGTTTAAGACCCCAACAACTAAAGATTTGAGTGGGCCATTGCTAGAGGAAGTCGTAAATAATACACAGCTTGTGGTTGATGAGCAAAAGAAATTTTGGCGAAGAAAAGGCTACAGCATTTTATCTAATAAGTGGACAGATGGACGAAATAAGACTCCCCTAAACATTTTAGTGGCCTCTAATAGTGGATTGGTGGTCCTAAAGTTAATAGATGCCTCCAATGAAGTCAAAAATGTTGAACCTTATGCAATTTATTAGATGGGGTGATCCAGGAGGTTGGTGTTGATAATATTGTCCAAATTATCACGAACAACGTAGCTGCATATGTAGCTGTAAGTAGACTACTTATAAAGGTATCCCACAATCGCATGGTCTCCTTGTGTTGCACAAGGCTTGGACTTGTTGCTAGAGGACATTGGGAAGATTGGATGGGTCAAAAGTGTGGTTGAAGATGCCAAAAATATTACAAAATTTATCTACAACCATACTTGGGTGCTTTCCTTGATGAGGAAATTCACAAATGGCAAGGACCTTGTGCGACCAGGAGTGACACGATTTGCTAGCCACTTCCTCACATTGCAAAGCATTCTTGGTGCCATTGGTCATCTCAAGCAAATGTTTGTGTCCAGTGCTTGGTCCCAGTCCACATTTGCCACTAAACCTGAAGGGGAGAGGATTGTGAGCATAGTTTTTGATGACACATTCATCAAAAATGGAGAGGAGTTGATCAGGGTAAGTAACAAACACAAAAATAAACTTTATACATGATAATCTATTCGCTATTTTTTTTAGGGGTTAATTTTGTAATAATTTAACATTTGTTTTCATTTTTTTAGGTGACAGAACCTTTGGTGAGGGTTCTTCGTATGGTGGATGGAGAGGGCATGCCAATGGGTTTCATCTATGAGGCCATGGATAGGGCCAAAGAGGCCATTTCATGTTACTATGGCTGCAACAAAAGAAAATATGAAATCATTTGGTGCATCATTGATCAGAGATGGACAAACCAACTCCACTAGTCGATACATGCCTTTGCCTACTTCTTGAGCCCAAAGTTCTACTTCTCTAACACATTTAAGGTTGATGAGGAGATCATGGCAGGTTTTGTCACATGCATCAATAAGATGGTGCCTGATCGTGAGATTAAAGACAGGGTACTTGATGAGTTGGAGATGAGATTTGTTACATCTTATTTATGAATTTGCAATGTTCATTGTTGACTATCTATGAATTTTCTATATTTGATTTAACTTTATTTTTATCTATTCAAGGTCTACAAGGGTGCAGAGGGGAGACTCTTTTGCTCACAACAAGCAATTGAAAGGAGAGGAAAAAAACAACAAAGTAAAACAAATTGTTCAATAGTGTACTACAAGATGAAATTACAAACTTGATTCTTACATTTTTTACTTTATTCTTAATTTCTTAGTACTTATTTTTTTAAATGTATTTTTGTAGATTTATGGTGGGAGAACTATGGTGCTGGGCTGCTAGCACGCCAAATCTTCAAAAGCTAGCCATCTGTGTCTTGTCACAGCCATGTAGTGCTTCTAGGTGTGAACAAAATTGGAATTTATTTGAAAACATTCACACAAAGAAGAGAAACAAGTTGACACAACAGCGCCTAAATGATTTAGTTTTTGTTCGGTACAACCTTCGCCTTTGAACTAGAAAGGTGGAGGGTGTTTCACATGATCCATTGACTTGGATGATATTGATCCATATGGTGAATAGACTATTGATGAACAAAATGATGATGCTGATGTCTTCCTTACTGATGAGGATCTTGCTGAATTGGAGAGAGCAGCAACAAAAGAAGAAGCAACAAGATTGGAAGCAATGGTGGAGGACGAAGACACTTTTGAAGATCAAGAAACCCCTCCCCAATCTCCTCATTTGGATACTGTAACACCTACTAGTTCTAGGCCTGCAAAATTGACTTCCATTAGGAGGGGAAAGAGGAAGATATAGATTATATTTGGTTGTTAATGTTTTCCACATTTTGACATATAATTATATGTAAACATTTATAAACTTATGATGCTGTTATACATTTTGAAAGTTTGAAACTATGAGTATGAATGATGAAATTTCAATTATTGAGTGTTTGATGATCATATGACATGTGTAATCTTTAAATTATGACAAATTGATAATCAAAATTGGGCTCTTATGTTCTCTAAATGCATTAATTTTTATTTTTTTTAACTACGGTTTTTTTTTTTCAGAATCCTAGCCGAGTTTTTTCCCGAGTCCCCAATTCAAGTCCTATTTTGGGTTGTCAAGTCCGCACCGAGTCTAAGTTTTCCAACTTTGATTTAAAGGTTTGAAATTTAAATTCGCTTCCATGATGTTAGTGTAACTCGAATTCATTGATTGACAAATGAATGATATAGCAAAGATATGGTTTGTGCCTTGCATCATTTGGCATTAGAACGGATATTCCTGAGAATGGAGAGGATCCACCAAGACTTGCGGGTGGAGTTGTGTGAACAAATCGCCGACCCTCAGGTAGTTTGCACCTAAAAGAGTGTGTGAAGTGGTAGAGTTGTCTAAGAAGCTCAAGAGAATTGTTGCAGGTGTGTGAGGAAACCTGAGCAATTACGAGCCAAGATAGACAAGCCGTGGAGATGCAGAGCATGTGAGTTGTGGAAAATTGCAGCGGACGAAGATGAGATGGATCATGAGGAGACCCGTGAGAATATTGTTCTGGGGAACAATATTGGGAGAAAGTAGAAAATGAGAAGTTTGCAGTGATGAGAAAGATGGTCCATGACGAAGTGGAGAAGATCCAAGCGAGGATAGAGAAATTGGAAAAGAGTATTGTAAAGGATGAAAGGACATTGGTGAAGAAAAGTGAGAAAAAGAATGAGGAAAGCGGAAAGAAGAGTGGGAGAAAAGAGTGTCGCAGCCTAAGAGGGAAGGAAAAAGAAGTGAGAGCAGCCCCTATAGAGGATGAAGATGCAGTTGAGATTGTAGCAATAGCACTTGAAGATGTTGCAGCAGATGACAAGGAGGGAAAAGTTGCAACAGCAAAAGAAGAGGTAATTTTGAATTCTCTTAAATTTAGTAATGAGGAAGTTGAGTTGAAATTTCACATTGTTGAGGTGAATAAAGAGATAGTGCAAGTAGATAGAAAGAGAGATGCAGATTGGTGTATGGATAAGTATTTGCATGTAGAAGTTGTAGAGGATATTGCAGGTGATGCTTGGTGGGGGTGGTCGATCGGAGGTGGGTTTGATCCCACAAAGGAGGAGGAGAGAGTGGAGAGTATTTGGTGGAGGAGGTCAATTCATGGTGGACATGATTCCACGAGGGGAAGGAAGAAGAGGGTGCAGTGTTGTTGGAGGGAGATGGCATGTGTTCTGGCAAGATGCTGGAAGAGAAGGAAAAAGAATTAATTTGGTGCACTTGTTACAACGATGGAGTTCGCTGCAAATTATTTGCAATCTCAAAGGGTGATTCTATCAATCAACTCCACCTTTAGTGAGCTATGCTCACAAAATATCTACCTGGCGTGTTTGATGCAGGAGCATCCCAGGCAAATGCACAATCTTGCATCAACCAAAAAAGATGGTGTTCCAATTTTGTTGGAGTTGTCTCAATTTGTTACAGTTTTGGTTTTCAGTCTTCAGTTGTGGGCAAGGCAACATTATTGTCATTTCATTTGACGAAATGTCATTCAATTTTTGGTTGCTCGATTGATTTCATTTTCATTTATCTTCCAAACGGAGCTAACGAGTTTTATTTTATTGGTTGCATAAGACAATAATATAGGCAATTCGTCAGTATACATTTTATTAATCTCTACCAAGTAGAAGGGAGGCGTTGGTAGCAATGGGGATACGAAGAGTTTTTATGCTATGCAAAGGGAAGTAGAAGAGAATGGTCACAGCATAAAGAAAACATTAATGACAATGAGATGCCAGAAAGGAAGGACACACGCTACAGCAGAAAGAAGAGAGCAGAGGACAAGGTGGGCAGCATAAGGAAGACATGTAAGAATATGAAATTAGTGTTAACTATGCCAAAATCGCCCAGGCCACACCACATTATGGGCCATTTAATAAACAGCAAACTAATGCCACAAAGAGGAAGGAGCTTCGCCATTCAAATATGGCTTCTTAATTAAAAAAATGCAAAGGGGGGGTTAAGAATGGGCACGCCACATCTAAAAATGCAGTATAAAATGGTGAAAGGCAGTGCAGGAATTTGAACAAAATAGAAAGGAGGTGCACAGTAGAGAAGAATAAAAGGTGAAGAGAGGCTGCAATAATTGTGGATGAAGTTGCAGATGGAAGTTGTTGCACATAGCCATTGAGGAAAGTAGCAAGCACGCCCTATGGAAGAAAAGAGAGGAATAGAAGAGGATTAGAGGCCCCATAAGGGAGACATGAGGGTGGCGCAATGAATGGATATGGAGCTCAAGACAGGAAGAGAGAACAATTGTGCCAATGAGAGGATTTAATGGTTAAAAAGAGAGCAATAGAAAAAGACAAGACAAGTCGTGGTTTTGAAGGAGTAAGATTACAGTTGCGATGGCACCAGTTTGGAAGATAACACAAACAATGTAGATGGGATTATGAAGGGGCACACTGTCAAAGGGAACTGGGATGCATAATAATAAGGCACGCCCACATGAATAGTGGTCGCATCATGTAAAAGGCAGCAGACAATTTAAATTAAAATGCAGAGTTAAGAATGCACGAACAGAGGAATACACATTTTAAAATGTGAATATGTAGTCACAGTTCAATGTATACCTTGGAGGCTTGTACATAGGAATAAATTGGAGTTGCAAATACATTTGATTGTGAAAATTTTGAATTGTTGTGATTACTAAATGAAGGAATGTGATTAATTTTGTATTGGCTACAACTCATCCAGATTCAGTTATCATTTAATTTGATGTTGTTGGAAATAGGATACCATTTAATTGCAATCCTAAACATTATTTATTTCACCATATCTCCTAAGTCTTTGGAATGTGTTCAACAACACTAGGATTAGGAAGAGATTAATGTTTGATGAAATAATCATGTTAATTGACATTTGTAATTAATTCTAAATGTTAAAAGCATGTATGGACGCCTTGGAATTAGCTTCTATAAAATAGGAGCACATGGGCTCACATATGGTAGGTGACAACTCACCTTGAGTTCAGTTAACTGGTTGGTAAATTGAGTACACTTCAGAAATGCATCCTAGGTTCCTACAAAATAGGGATTTTGATTTATGCATGTTAAGGTCCTATAAAATAGGGGGTGATGTGTACGAGGTTCAGTTTAGTGAAGTTCAATTCAGTTATGGTTCAGTTATCTTCAGTTAGTTTTAGTTGAATGCTAGTTGACTTCAGTTAACTTGGAATGCATGGCTAATAACTTGAGTTGCATGACAGATAACAAGGACTACTTTCAGTTAACAGATGGAGGATCATGCATGCACATTGTTTTGCATGGATGGTGTTGAGAAATGTTTCAGTTAACAAGAATTAACTTGGACCCACCTTGGGAGCCCAAGTTGGCTTCTTGGAATTAGTTCCTTTGCATGTTGAGATATTTTTGAAGGCTTAGTTAAGTGGGGCCCTCTTTTAGGTGCCAACTTTGAGGATGAGGCCTTAAGATATTTACAAAATAAAGGTTGAGTTATGACTTTAGTTTGGGACGCCCAAATGGATGAAGGAGATGATTTGACATTGTTCTTCACGGCACAACTCTACTTCCATGAGATAGGCGTACCTTTTAGGGTTAGGGCTTGAGCATTGTTATTGTAACTCATTTGGAGTTTACAATGTTGATTAAAGCCCATTTATCTCAAGCAAGTTGAAGAGAGTTATTATCAGTTGTTATTGCAAGTTGTGAAGAAGATTGGTGAAGGCAAGAAGAAGCATTCTCAAGCAAGAATTGGATCTATTGTATTTCAAAGTTTGAATAATAGAGAATAATTCATGGTGGAGTTTTTTTCCGAAAGGGTTTCTCCACGGTACATCTTGTGTAATCTTTCTATTATCCTGCCTAGTTCTTCTATCAACTTTTGTCTACATTCTAAAACAGTAAAATGGATTAATCAAGATAATCACCCGCAAAGAATTTGTAACAAAAGGAAAAGCTTATTTAGATCAGCAATCTTAAAGTTTTACAAAGTATTAAGCTAAGAAAACACCTCATTTTTCAACAGATGTAACATTCCTATAGTGATTTAGTGGTTTGAAATTTAAATTTGCTTCCATGATGTTAGTGTAATTTGAATTCATTGATTGACAAACAAAGTTGTCAATTCAATGATATAGCAAAGTATGGTTTGTGCCTTGCATCAACATACAACTTTACAAGTGTACCCAAAAAAATAATTAATGTGGTTGAACACACTTCCTAAAGATGCACCACAAATAAATATTTATTTTCCATAATTAAAATAATTATTTCTTCTACAAGATGTACAACACCCGTTTCTTAACAAGAAATCATGCTAGAGCTCTTGTTTAGGTAAGAGGATAGTGTTTACAAA
Source organism: Sequoiadendron giganteum (assembly GCA_007115665.2). Classification (NCBI taxonomy): domain Eukaryota; kingdom Viridiplantae; phylum Streptophyta; class Pinopsida; order Cupressales; family Cupressaceae; genus Sequoiadendron; species Sequoiadendron giganteum. The sequence continues at coordinate 620,992,533 of CM021100.1, forward strand.
GTGGATTGGATTAAAGGTTGGTTGGTGCATTTAGCAATCTATAGTAATGGTTTCTATTTCTTGTAGGTCAGTGGCTACATAGCACACGCCCTAATGCAAAAATTTGGGTATGAGTGTCCTTAATAGCCAATCCAAGACATAGTAAAGATTAATGTAGCAAATCTGCTTAAATGTGCATCAGAATCACATCAGACTTTGGCACTAAGACTCGTCTGCAAATTGAAACAACATAAAATATAAGAAATTAACTTCCAAGGCTTTTCGTATACAAACAGATTCAAGCCTACCATATGTACACAACATTGAAATGTAATTCAATTTTCATATAAGCCCCTATCCATAGTTTCAATTTGCACACAGATTTGTGAATAATATTAAAGAATCTATGTTTTTGGTCCTTAATTCATTTTCAGCTTGTGAGGCTTAGAGAGCAAATGCTAATTTTGTATTTATTAGATACCTAGATTTGAGTTCAGTTGTTGGAGAGGTTCTCCATGTCAATAAAACAGGGTTAACTACTACAAATGTTAGCCCTTCAAAAGTATGCAAATTAAATTTTTACTAATGCAACATTGGATTACCCATTAAGAGATTTATATGGAAGCAAATAAAAATCAACAAACCATGATAAATAAACATATAACACCAGATGTACGTGGAGAAACCTTTGCAGGAAAAAATTCCACCATCAGAGAGAGGCACAAGTATATATTAATCTTCAACACTAGAGTACTTATGCAACACATTTTCTCCCTTCAGCATTCTGGCAGCCCCTATATATCTATGAAATCTCTATAAAATTCACTATGCCCACCCCTCATCCATGTGCAGGGTGGGCATCTATTAATAGGGATATTTGAAAGATGGTTTTAAAATACCATGGACACCAAAACCATGGGCCAAGAAAACAATGCAAAAGGTTTCCAAAAAGACAAATACAGACCAAAAAATTTAAAAAACTCAAAAGGGAGCTAGGGGACCCCCTCCCAATGCAAAATACAACTGGATTGTGTAGCCTTCAGCTACATTTATTGGAGCTTTTAGCTCCAATTAAGGTGTCAAAGAGGCCCTTTCGGCCCAGTAATCATGTTCATAGGATTGAAATTAGATATCACACAATCCTAACAACTTGATACTATACATTGCAATGACATCCATAAAAACCATCAACTATATAGGATCTTGAGCCCATGCCCCTTCTCTATGCTTAATGGCTTTGTCAAGGAATCTACAACATTATCCTACATGTCAACCTTTTGCAACAACACCTAATTATTTATCATCTCTCAAACAAAATGGTACTAAATAGCAACATGCTTGGTACAAGCACTGTACATAGAGTTCTTCACCAAATAAATAGAGTCATTGGTAGACTAATGCCAATCCCAGCAAAGCAATAGAGTCATGGATTCATTCAAATAATGTAACGCTTTCAATCATGTCGTGGCACCTTAAAGAAGGTTTCACTAGAGACTATATCTCTCAAAATACATATCAATTAGATTTTGTTGTCACATGGATCATCTCAAGGTAGGAGTATGGGGCTCACCTGTTCTTCAACATACTCAACCTACTCATCCTACTCAAAACTCTCAATTGAACCCCTCTTCTTCCTCTAATCCATCATCTTCTTATTCAACATGTGCATCTTCCTACTTTTCAACCTTCATCTCAAAATGCATCGTTTTCTTTCCTTTCTTTCTTTGGATATTTAGGATCCAAAAATGTTTTAAATTCCCTAAAAATTGCATATATAGTAGATCATTGTTTTAGATTAGAGGATTCCAAAGTTTATAACCTTCTACATTCTCATTGTAACCAACAAAGAAACATATGTATACTTTTGGATCCAATTTAAATCACTTTTTCATAGGCACATGAACATAAGTCTCACAGCCAAATACCCAAGAAAGTTTCTTACTTGTCTGCACTTCATAAGGAATTTTATCAACAAGAGCCAAACAAGGGCATATGTTAACTAAATAACAAGCAATACTTATAGCTTTTGCCCAACAACATTGATCTAGTTGTGTATCGCTTAGCATACCTCCAACTCTTTCTAAAATGGTTTGGTTCATTCTCTCTACCAACCCATTTTGCTAAAGATGTGTACAGTGTAGTCTTCTACCAAACAATACCTACATGCTTACAAAACTCAATGAATCCCTTAGAACTATATTCACCCCCGTTGTTAGATCTCAATACCGTTATTTTATAATGTTTTTGTTTTTCAACCGAGGCTTTAAGTTCCTTAAATTTGATGAAAACTTCATATTTAGAATGCATAAAATATATCCAAGTGTTTATCAATGAATATAACAAAATAACCAAATTTTCTCATAGATTCAACATCCACTAGACCAAATATATTCCAATTTATAATCTCTAGCAATCTCTTACCTTTGTAATGTCTTAAAGGAAATAATGTTTTATTCTATTTTCCAAACACACAATGTTCAAAAAAATCAAAATGCTCATCAGTATAAGAAAAACAATCAACCAAATTTTTATTAATCAAGGTCCTATGCCCTTTTTCACCACCATGGCCCAAACATTGATGCCACAACATACATGTATTTTCAATGTCAGTCACATTGGCAGAATTACAAAAAGTAGAGGCATTCAACCTAAACAAAGTCCTTACATGAGATCCCTTAGCGACCACCAAACTCCCTCTCACCAACCTGCAACCAGACTCATTGAATGTCACATGGATCCCTAAATCATTCAACTTGGAAACAAAAATCAAATTTCTAGCAAATCCAAGAATATGTAGAACACCAATAAGGTTTTTCACCCTCCCATCACCAAAACACACTATGCCTTGCATGGCCAACAATCTAAGGCAAATTATTGTCATCCAAATACACTTCTCCATCATATACATTGTAGGAAGAGAAACACTCCTTGTGATGAGTCATATCATATGAACAACCTCAGTCAATCAACTATGATTTGTCAAAAATAACATTAGAATAAATAAACAAAGCATCACCACCTCCATCAAAGAATTTTTTAATGGAGTCATAAGTCTTCTTATTTCTACACTCCTTCATGTGCCCCCATTTTCCACAGCTCCAACACTCTAGTCTTCCCTAGGGCCTTAGAATGGCCATAAACTTAAATCTCTCAAACTTTTTCAAACCCATTTTCACCCTCCTTTATCCTTGGGCCTTCCCCAAACATGCCATGCATCATACCTCAACAAGCAAAGTAACAACAAGGGCATCCAACTTTGGATATGTCATTTGACCACAAAGTTCATGAATTAGACTTACCCACAATTCAAGCAAAGCGCAAAGTAGCAATACACTTTTGCATGAAAAATTGGTCGAATAATCAAGAGTCTAACCTAAAAACCTGCCAACTGATGCAAAACATCAATCTACAGTGATAAAGCCAAAAGACCTGTTCATTTTTCACACTCACTCTTTTAGCTCTTCACTCCTTGACACATTGACAGCATTCCTTGCGATTTCAAGTGATTTGAATGGATTTTTAGTGATTTTGAGCTGATTGGACAAGTTTTTTGGCAGCATTTGAAAAGTATGTACTGTCCCTTTTTTTTTTCTTTTTTTTCAAGGTTTTATTTTGTTTTTCCCTCACTCTAGGGTTTTGTTATTCAGTTTTTCTCAATTATTTAGCTAGCTGCTAGGGTTTACATTTGATTATCTTTGATTATTTTACTTGCTTATTTTTGTGTATGATAGGGTTTGAAACTTTGAAATTTAGTTTTTTGCTTGAGATATGGCATAAAAAAGCAAAGATGGTAAGGCTAAGGACCCTGCTTGGAAGCATGAAACAGGGAACAAGTAGGTATTGTGGATAGACACTGACAGGAGACATCATCCGCCTTGAATTTCATCTTGCAAGAATCCATAGAAAATATGCTTTGCTTTGTGATAATGTAGAGCATAAGGTCATATGAGAGGCTAATGCTCTCCTTACTTCATATGAGAGGAAATTAGAAAAGAAAAGGAATGCAGTAGTAATGGCAGATGTAATGGGTGCTGAAATATCCTTAAACCATTTTTTCCAAATTTTCTCATTTTTTTCCATCAAGCATTTTGTCATACAGTTTGCATGAAGTAACTGAGAAAGATTTTTGTTTTCAATTTATAGTTTTTGAGTTTGCAACACTTCAAATATCACACAATGAATGTTGACCATCAGGACAATTTGTATCCAACACATTAATTTCAAATGGAAAATTAATAGTTGCAGTCATGCATAACAGATTACAAGATTTAATTATATAAAATATCACTTTGACCTTTCTTTTATAAGCAGACTACAATGCTCAGATGATTGTAAATTTGAAGTATTTTTGTCTACGGTGAGTAGGTACCTCCAAGACCGAACTCATCCTGAAGTTACTAGGCAACTTGAGACTTTTTCAGATTCTTATTTAGTGCAGATAATAATTGGCCCACAGCGAAGACGGCTTCTTCCTGTTGATGTTACTAAGCAGCTTAGGGCTGTTTCTTCCAGCGCACTCATTCCAAGAAGACACATAAATTAAATGATAGCCTAATCGGCTATTTAATTTATACTCATTGAGATTATTATTATTATTTACTTACTTGGGCCGACCTATATTGTTATTTTGTAAATTATTTATTCTTTCTTGGTGGCCGACCTACTTGAGGAGTCACCTCATTTTGTATATATACAAGGTCATTCTTGTTCATTCATCATCAAGTTCATTCAGCATAATTCGCATTCCTACAGAAGTTCGCACTTAAGCAGCAGAGCATCATCTTGTAGCAGCAGGCCGATTTCAAGGAGAAACATATTCACTTGTCTTTGCATCTAGGAGAGGTGCTAATATTCATTGTATCAAATTCGCCCTTGTGCTGGGCCTGAGTTGTAAGCAGATTTTTGCTCTTGTTCCTACAATATATAAGAGAAATAATTGCTGGGTTTTTCTCCCTCAGGAGGAGGGTTTTCCCAGGGTATCTTGCTGTGTTTATTGTCTTATGTGTTGCAATTTTCTGAGTGCTTTCAATTGTTTATCTGATCTATGAAACACTAACATGGTATCAGAGCGGGTTTGAAAAAATCATGATCAGATTCGTTTTGCAGCACTCTCCTTAATCTTTTTCTGTCTATCCTTTTTTTTTTTAGTTTCAAGATGGTGAATGGTCTGAAAATCGAGGATAGACTCGAAGGAGCTTCTAACTACACATCATGGAGGTTCAAGATCATGCTCACCTTGGAAGAGAATGATTTGGCTGAGTTTGTGAAAACAAAAGTCCCCGAACCTGAGGAGGAAGAAGAGAAGTTGCAGTGGAGGAAGAAAGATACTAGGGCAAAAAAAGTGTTGGTTGATTCCGTTAAAGATCATGTTGTTCCGATTGTCTCCAAGTTGAATACAGCAAGGGAGATGTTCAATACATTGGAAGAGATGTACGAAATCAACAACACCAGTCAAGCACTTGCATTGAAGCAACAACTTCATCATGTGAAGATGGCGAAAGGAGAATCAGTGATTGCTTGGTCACATGATTGATGACAAAGACTTGACCATGCTTGCTCTCAATGGTCTTCCGCTATCATGGGAGTTGTATATTCAAGGAATCGATGCAAGATCTAAACTTCCCAAGTTTGATCAGCTAAGGGTTGATTGCATTCAAGAGGAGTCGAGACAGGCGGCTAGAGGCGTTGGTCAAAGTTCAACAAATGAAGATCTTCATGTTCTCGCCTCTCATTCGTCGAAGAAAGGAAAAGTTTGGAAGAAAGGATTCTTCAAGAGGAATCGAGAGAATGGAAATGATGGTGTTCCTGCCTTCAAAAAAAAAGCGAGACTTATCCAAAGTTCAATGTTTTCGTTGTGACAAATATGGCCACTTTGCGAAGGAATGTCCTCTCAGACCTAAGCAACAGGTTGCCACTACTAATGTTGAAGAAGTTGCCCCGCAGAAGGACTCAAGTGATTATCTGTTCTATTCAGCCTTATCAAGCAATGTATCCATTGACACCAACACTTGGCTGATTGATAGCGGTGCCTCTCGCCACATCACCGGATTTAGGGAGCATCTATCAAATTTGGTGGAGAATGATTCTAGTGAACAAGTCATTATTGGAGACGATGCTAGGTATTTTGTGAAAGGAGTTGGGAACACCTCTCTTCACTTGGATTCCGACATTTCATTGGAGTTGAATGATGTACTATTTGTTCCAAGCATAAAGAGAAATCTTGTCTCCATTTCAGCATTAGAAGACAAGGGTTATCAAGTTGTATTTTCAGAAGGAAAAGTTCTTATATGGGCAAAGAACTCCACCTTCAATTTTGCTCGGGTAATTGGAGTTAGAAATGGGTGTCTCTACAGGCTATGCACTCATCCCCTTCAGGCTCTTGTGCATGATTCTTCTAGCATGTGTGATCTTTGGCATCGAAGATTGGCTCACATTCACTTTCGAGCGTTACCTATCATGGAGAAGATGTTCACCGGCCTTCCGAAATTCAACCAGGAACATGAAGGTAAATGCAAAGGTTGCGCCCTAGGTAAGAATACAAAAGGTATGTTCCATTCTAGTGAAAGTAGATCTAAATGTATTCTTGATCTCATTCATTCTGATTTATGTGGTCCAATGTCTGTCGCATCTTCTAGTGCTTTCTTGTATTACATTATTTTTATTGATGATTACTCTAGAAAGACTTGGATTTATTTCTTGAGATCTAAAGAATCTGAGGAGGTATTAGAAAGATTCAGAGAATTCAAAGCACATGTGGAAAACCTGTCTGGGAAAAAGATCAAGGTTTTGAGATCTGACAACAATGGAGAGTACACCTCTGGTACCTTTCGTGATTTATGTATTGAAGCAAGGATCAAGAGGGAGCTCAGTGTTTCTTATAATCCTTAACAGAATGGTATTGCTGAAAGGAAGAACAGGTCTATTGTGGAAGCAGTTAAAACAATGATTCATGATCAAGACTTGCAAATATCACTTTGGGCTGAAGCATCTAGGACAGTCGTCTATGTTCAGAACAAGAATCCCCACAGGATCTTGGAGAATAAAACTCCTGAAGAAGCATTCTCAAGGGTGAAACCAGAAGTCAATCATCTGAGGATCTTTGGTTGTCCAGTGTATGTTCATATTCCAAAGGAAAAGAGAACAAAGTTGGAACCTTCTGGCAAGAAGGGAATTCTGGTGGGCTACAATGAGACATCAAAAGCCTACAGAATCTACATTCCAGGTCAGAAGACTATTGAGATTAATAGAGATGTCACATTTGAGGAAGATGTTGCATTCAGAAGATCCAAGGGCACTCCTATGGAGATCGATGAAGAAGAACCTCCTCAAGATATGGAAATTGACCATGTTCCTGAGAATCAGAAGGAGGTTCCAGAACCTAAAGAAGATGATGATCCAGCTGAACCCTTGGAACCTACTGATGGGCCTACAGATATTGTGATTGGAAGGAAAAGACCTCTTTGGGCCCAAAGGACAATGTAGGAGGCAGAAAGTTTTGCAGCCCCAAGGGGAACTTTTAGAGAAAGCAAGAGACCTCACAAGTTCTCTAGTTATGTTGCTTTGATGAGTCAGATTATTAGTCAGAGCCTTCAAGTGTCAAAGAAGCTTCTAGTCAACAAGTATGGAAAGATGCCATGACTAAGGAGTATCAATCCATACTTAAGAACGATGTTTGGGACATAGTTCCTAGACCCGAAGGCAAATTTGTGGTGTCTTCTAAATGGCTCTTCAAGATCAAGCATGCAGCTGATGGGAGCATTGAGAAGTACAAGGCAAGATTTGTGGCTAGAGGGTTCTCACAAAAAGAGGGAGTTGACTATGAAGAAACTTTTCCTCCTGTGGCTCGATATACTTCTGTCAGAACCATTATTGCTATTGTTGCATCTAGAGGATGGAAGATTCACCAAATGGATGTAAAGACGGCCTTTCTGAATGGTGTAATAGAAGAAGAGGTTTACATTGAGCAACTCGATGGATTTGAGGTACATGGGAAGGAGTCTCATGTTTGCAAGCTGAAGAAGGCCTTGTATGGTCTTAAGCAGGCTCCTCGTGCTTGATACGAAAGGATTGATCGTTATCTGTTGAGTCTGGGTTTCTCAAAGAATGATGCAGATTCTAACCTCTACTTCAAGGTAATAAATGGTGAAGCTTTGATTCTGGTTTTGTATGTTGATGATTTGATTATCACTGGAGAAGAACACCTAATTCTAAAATGTAAGGAGGAGTTAGCTTCTGAGTTTGAGATGAAGAATCTTGGTCTCATTCATTACTTTCTTGGCTTAGAAGTTTGGCAGAAGCCAGATGAGATGATTCTAAGTCAAGGCAAGTATACTATTGACATTCTAAAGAGGTTTGGTATGATTGATTGCAAACCTATGTCTACACCTATGGAGACAAATCTACATAAGTTGAAGGAGGCTGCAGCTAGTTCAGAACTGGTGGATTCTACAATGTATAGGCAGTTGATTGGTTCATTAATGTATCTAGTTAACACTAGACTGGATATCTGCTATGCAGCAAGTGCACTTAGTCAGTTTATGTGTGAACCAAGGCAGATACATCTTGTTGCAACTAAACATATCCTGAGATACTTGCGTGGCACAATTGGATATGGGTTGAGATATTCTACAAGTGAGGACTTCGAGTTGCATGGCTTTACTGATTCTGATTGGGCAGGTGTGTCACAGATCGGAAGAGTACCTCTGGTTGTTGCTTCGGTTTGAGTTCTGCTATGATATCTTGGTGTAGCAGGAAGCAATCGTTGATGGCTTTGAGTACAGCCAAGGCAGAGTACATTGCAGCTTGTATGGCAGCTCGTGAAGCAATGTGGCTTCGTAAGCTCCTTGCAGGATTGTTTGGACAATCAATGGAGCCTACTATCATTCATTGTGATAACCAGAGCTGTGTGAAGCTTTCTATCAATCCTGTGTTTCATGATAGAACAAAGCATGTTGAGATCAAGTACCATTATATCAGAGATATGGTATTGAGGAAAGATATGGTGTTGAGGTATATCAGCACTGATGAGCAGACGGCAGACATTCTCACCAAGCCTCTCTCCAGGATCAAGTTTGTGTACTTTTGAGAAAAGCTTGGTATGGTGGAGAATGCAGCCTTGATTGAGGAGTCTCAGTATCAATGATCCTCTTTAATGAGTTCTTCTCTTAGGAGAAGTTCGAGGTGAAATCCCTTGTTAATGCATTCTTCTTTTCAAGAGAAGTTTGAGGTGAAAGCCCTTGTTCCACCCTCTAGGAGAGCCATGGTGGATGTCATGTGTGTGACTCCATGACAGCATCACGTGAGGGAGTCCGTGATGATTCTTTTTGTACTTGTGTTTCACCCTCTGGGAGAGCCATGGTGAAAGTCACGATGAGGTGACAACATCACATTGAGTGATGAGCACTTGTACATACCATCTATGGAGGTAGCCACGATGGTTGATATCATGATGAGGTGATAAGCTACTGTATCACTATGAGGTGATATGTTTTGTGCAACTGAAAGTATCATCCCTAGCTGAGAGGGAGTGTTGATGTTACTAAGCAGCTTAGGGCTATTTCTTCCAGCGCACTCATTCCAAGAAGACAAATAAATTAAATGATAGCCTAATCAGCTATTTAATTTATACTCATTGAGATTATTATTATTTACTTACTTGGGCCGACCTATATTGTTATTTTGTAAATTATTTATTCTTTCTTGGTGGCCGACCTACTTGAGGAGTCACCTCATGTTGTATATATACAAGGTCATTCTTGTTCATTCATTATCAAGTTCATTCAGCATAATTCGCATTCCTACAGAAGTTCGCACTTAAGCAGCAGAGCATCATCTTGTAGCAGCAGGCCGATTTCAAGGAGAAACATATTCACTTGTCTTTGCATCTAGGAGAGGTGCTAATATTCATTGTATCAAATTCGCCCTTGTCCTGGGCCTGAGTTGTAAGCAGATTTCTGCTCTTGTTCCTACAATATATAAGAGAAATAATTGCTGGGTTTTTCTCCCTCAGGAGGAGGGTTTTCCCAAGGTATCTTGCTGTGTTTATTGTCTTATGTGTTGCAATTTTCTGAGTGCTTTCAGTTGTTTATCTGATCTATGAAACACTAACACTTCCAAGGACCCACGACATTTAGTAAACTCGCACAAACTTCACCACACCACTTAATTGAGAATCAAAGATGGTACGACAGCAAATATAATGGAGGGGCGGCAGTTTCTAAGGAGATTCAAGACCTTCAGCAGCTTCCTTTGACCACTTCCACGACATATACACTTCCTGCAATATGACTCGATGCTTTGAGAATGGAGAGATATTAATTTACTAAATGCCACGGCAGCTATACAACAGGCAAAAGCCTCCGAACAAATGCAGCATTGGTTCTCTTTTAATTCAAAACTACACAGCTCCTTAAGGCTTGCATTTATCTGCTCCTACTTATCCACGTCACCCTTAATATGAACATGGCAGCACTATTTTCCTCCTTGGCGGCGGCAATTTCTTCATCCTTCCGATTTCTTAACACCACGACTCCTTATTAGAATCGCCCTTACAATAATTGCTGGTGTTAAAATTTGTTGGCACTAGGCAGTAACATCAAACCCATCTGAATTGGCCTAAGTGTAGGCGACCACACATGTTTCTTTAATGCAATAGAGTTTAATGGCATTCAATAGAGTTTAATAGGAGTCAACTTCTCCAAAATGACAGCACTGGTCTTTATGGACTTCCCAAATGCCACACCAGCTCCCCAGGGATTCAACTCTCCTCTCATCTTAGTCACATTTCCCTTATACAAGCATATATTGTTTCTAATATCATATACGGCAGCTAGTCTGAAATAATATGCCATAATAAAGCATATATATAAACTTATCTACTATGCGATTCAATATCAGCAATCTTTTCGAAATAAATGCCCTATATGATACGGCTGCAGCTGGAATAAAGCATTCACCAGATTGCTCTTTTCAGTTAAATCTTTATTCTTCCTATCTGTCATTCACCCAAAATTTGTCTTAAAATAAGACTTCACAAATTTCACAATCTGCAAACGATATATCCACTCGTGAAACCTGAATTGCTCCACCTACAACCAGCTAGGATAGGTCTTCCACTACCGAAACTGGTTTACCCTTAGGGTTTTTGTCCTAGGGTTTTAGCTCCTCTAGAAGCTCTCCAAAATCCAGTTAGATAAAAATAAAACCAAGCATAATCCCAAAATGAGCTTCCAAATCCACTTTATACTCCTCATTGCTCCTAAAGTGACTTTATTTAATAATTTAACTTTTCCAGCACATAAGTCACTTTACTTAATAAATAATTAACTTCAGTCATCATTTAACTATACTTTATTCGACAACTTATAATTATTATTTTATTATTAAATATTTCCTGCACAACCAACTAAAATTGTGGAAAATATAGAACCTGATCAGAAATGACATCTGAAGGTACCAAAATACCTCGGAGCTCCTCAGAAGCATCAGATATCCCCTCTGGCACAACCGACAGTCACTGAGAAAGCCAAAGCTAATCTCAATGCTGACATGACCGAAAATGGGAACATTACAGGTGCTTCTCCTGAGACTGAAGCAATGAATTCATGCATTGGCAAAGAAATTATTTTGATAAAGATAGCCACTAGAATTGGATTCAAAGGTGCAAAAGGTCTTCTGATGTGTTCCAAAAGTTGGATTAGAGGTACCTAAGTGCCCAAGACCTCTTCAATGCTCACCTCACTCCACTGAAGTCAAGATACTGCAAACAACATCTTTTGGTTACACTTTTGTGAACCCAACATTTTGGATAAATCCAACCGACCAAAATACAGGTCTTGATTGTATGCTGTGGAGCAATGACCAACTGCATATGTGCTATAACCGTAACTCTTGCAGGCAGGGGTTCTGGGAAATATTAAAAGAGAATGGAAAAGGATAAACATCATTCTGATTGTGGCACTTGTGGCTCTCATTAAGGGCCATTTCTTATTGATTGTAGTGATTTCCAGAATGCCCAAACAAAAGAACTATTTAGGAGATACAAGGAATGTTTTACCTCATCAAGCATGCACACAAGGAAGTTGTGAACATGTTAGGATAGCTTTCTGAGGTAGACTCTAGCTGTCAAATTCTTGATCAAATGTTAGGACAAACAAAATTAGTTTTCATACTTTATTGTATGTCTAAATGTTTGTGGAGCATAAGCATACACAAACTTCCCAAGAAACAAAAACACTGAAGGAGAAAAGTCTGGACTTCAACAAATTTTCTCTCAAAGCCATTCAAGTCATGTTATCCAAGACTGTTATAGATGGCATCATGACAGCATTAGACAACAGCAGCTACTGGATTTAGAATTACCACTTTATCACAGCATGTTAAGTTTCACGCCTCAAATGCCTTGGAGAACTAAGGTTTCCATCCATCCATGTGTTGAGCATTTTCTTTTGGGACTTTTAGTGGTACTGGTAAGTATTATGTCTCATGCAAAGCACACCTACAGCAAGGGAATGTAAACTGTTTAACAGAATGCCTGAACAGAAAGTGAGCTCATGGAATGCAATGATTACAAGCTATATGCAAAATGGTCATGGGGAAAATGGAGATTCAGATTATCAGTTATGAAAAATCATTGCACAAGAATGCTATGGAGAATATCAACAGCAAAGGCCGTTCTCAGAGAAGTACACAACGCTCATTTGAACATCAAATTTCAGTAAGGACCTTCCGTTTGAGTATAAAGTTATACATTTTAATGTTTGTAACTTTGTAAGGAAATATTTTACTAAGCCAATTTTAAGTGCTAGTTAAATGTAATTTATTTATTTTTTATTAAGGTTGGAATACCAGGAAAAGGAGAAGTGGGAGGGGTGGTTGAGAAGTAGAAAAAAGTTACTGTTTTCAGGGGATATATTTTGGGAAAAGGGAAAATAGAGGGGCAAAAATGGGGGGATCTTGGCCATTTTGCTGCAGCTATGTACAGGGATTGTTGAGGAGACTCTGTGGGCTGCAAGTTACTCTTATGTCTAATTCGTAATCTATTCTTAATTGTTTCTTGTAAGTTGTGGCTGCTAACTATCGAATTTCCTTTCTTTTGTTAATGCCGTATGTAGAAATCGAAAGTTTATCTATTCAATCCTGCATACCCTTTCCCTTCCTTATTTTCTCATTTTTGTTGAGCAATACTGGATAGTTTTCTGTATATGTTCTATCTAGGGTTTTTCTGCTCTTCCCTTTTTATTCCCTTTCCTTTCTTCCCTTTTTTACTTTCTGGTTGAAAGTAGCGAATACCCTAAAAATAGCCCCAACATACAAGGGAGCTGCCCCCTCCCAAATGCAAACAAAAATCACCCTTTGAACGGTGATTTCTCCAACTGTTACACGCACACTGTGCTGCCAATCAGGCGAGTCAAGCTAATTCCTACAAGAATTGCAGCAGCAAGTTTACTGGCTAAGAGGACTTAAATGGAATTTACTCGGCGACTTGATGTGCTTAATTTATGCAATCTTCTTATTCTATAATGTAAGCTAATATGCATGTTTTTGAACAGAAGTTTTGAAATATGATGTTTATTATTCCATCCATGCTTCCAATGAAAGTATATTTTTGAAGGCTGGACTAATTTGATTTCTGATTGGAATAGATACTGATTTTCAGTGTTGAAATAAAACTTGGTGCATCGGATGCCTATTTTATCTGTATATAAATGTGAGTCTGATATTTGTTACTTTTGCATGTAAAGTGAGATCCTGGTTTAAGTTGTGTTTCCAGTAAGAATGACCTCCCGATTTCGAACGCTTGTTTGTTGGAGGTTGAAAAAGCCTAGACAGTACGCATTGAGTTCTGGAAGCTTGTTATTATTTGTTTTCAGCTGTTTCAGAAACTGGCTATGGAATGACTTTGCCAAATGCAATGCAGTTCCTTCCATTGCACACGTTGCAGGGCTGGGTCGTGACTATGCAATTCCCCATATTTCCAAATTTGAAAGGAGGACTTCTGCAGAACACTCAAAGCTTAGATCTGAGTATTTATTGAGTTGAAATAGGCATACCAGAAATGCAGAGAACAGAATTAACAATCAGTCGAGTAGATTAAGAAAACGTGTTCTGGAGAATGCACCAAAAGCTCCGGGATATTTTAGTTTTATGCAGAGAACAGAATTAACAATCAGTTATAAGAAAACATGTCCTGGAGAATGCACAAAAAGCTCCGGGATTTTTAAGTTCAAACATCAAGCTTCTGGGCTTCCTCAAATTCTAAATAAATCGAGATTATCAGAGAACAAGGATAGTATAAGTGAATTCAATTGTTTGTGTAGCCTTTCTTTCAATATTTAAAATTACTATGCTTTTTCTTTGTAAGAGTGAAACGCTTTATTAGCCTCGTTCGACGCATGCCTTTCGTTGGATGTGTTGCTTTCCTCATTCTAAATTCTTTATATGGTTTCCTTCAAAGTTATGGGGTCCCTTTCAATCTAAAGGAAAAGCCAGGATTTTCATACCTGTATGCCTGTGTTTTAAATAAGGGTAAGCCCTCTGGTAACCCAAAACCGCCATAAACAAATGCCTAAAGGAAAATTCTGGCCACAGAACGCCACAGGCGTACAGATAACAAAAACCCAACTGCCATAGCAAAAAATTGCTCAGCCTGGTTTCACCAGAAGTTCGAATCAAAAGATCAGGCTCCGGACAGCCAACCGTGTACAAATGCCTCTCAATATCATCTACTGAAACGCCCATTTCAAACCCCCGGCCGGCTCCTGCAACGGCTTGCGTCATTTCCTCTGTAGAGGTATATGCAACGCATACATTCAAAATTGCTCTGTTATTGGTCAGGGTGCGTGCCATAACTTTTTCGGCGGTTTGGCGGAGGCTGGGGGGCAGAAGATCTAGATTTCCTAGCAGCCGAACCCGGATCCCGAACTGATTTACTAGGCTTTCCTTCTCGAGGAGGGCTTGGAGCTTTTGTCGCATCAAATCCATGAGCGCCTCCACTTCCTCTGGCGAGCGCCTGAAATTCTCGATGCTGAAGGCGTAGATTGTCACATATTTGACGCCGACGTCGTAACAATGTTTAAGGGTTTGCATTAACCTTTCTGCTCCGAATTCATGCCCACTTTTCTTCGCCATGCGCTGTTTCTGCGCGAATCTGCGATTGCCGTCCATTATTATTGCAATGTGAATGGGTATAGGGCCGCCCATTATTATCCATAACATTATTCTCCTGATTCCATTCAACAGCCAAAGCCAAGACGAAGACAACCACCTCCAAAAAAATCCTTCGCCTGCGATTTCCATGAGTACATTCACAAATTCTATATTTTTCCCAATACTAGCAATTCACTCGACCAGACATTGTTGCCAACAGAAGTTTGAATTGCCCTACGCCAGTTGTGAAACACCACTCAACTCGAAGGAGTGGAATTTCGACTTTCAGCTTTAAAGAGAGTCTCTTCAAGTCGTGTCAGATTCTAAAGTATCGTGGCTCTCTAAAATTTCAGCAGGATTTCCACTGACAAAGAGCAGATAGCGCCAGGAAAGCTCTTTATGTGTTTCAAAATACAACCAAGGGGGCTGTGTAGTTACGAAATTTCTATGGAATAGAAGATTTTTGATCTTTATGAAGCTAAAGATGGTTTATTGGGTATCATTTTAATCTTCATTATATTTATTTACTAGTTTCTATGGTGTTTTTCATTAACAGATAAATGAAAGAGACCAGAATTAAAATAGTTTAATTAAAAAAAATTATTTATATTTTTTTTAATTATAATAATTATTTTATCTATAATTTAATTGGATAATAGTTATAAATGATCTTATTAAAATGGTATAAGCTATTGGATTGATAATACATTTAGTATGATAGAATCTTGAGTTTGATTACAAAGTAAATAGTAGTGAAATAAATTGTTTTCATATCATTTTTTATTCTATTTATTGAAATGACTTCTCTCTTGTCTTTTGTTGATATTAAATGAATCGATGATCTTATTAAAATAGTATAAGCTATTGGATTGATAATGAATTTTAGTATTGATAGAATATTTCTATAAGTTTGATTACAAAGTAAATAGTAGTGGAATAAATTATTTTCATATCATTTTTTATTCTATCCATTGAAATGACTTCTCTTTTGTTGATATTAAATGAATCAATGACCTTATTAGGATGGTGTAAGTTATTGAATTAATAATACATTTTAGTATTGATAGAATCTTTTCACTGAGTTTGATTACAAAGTAACTAGTAGTGGAATAAATTATTTTCATATCAATTTTTATTCTATTCATTGAAATGATATTTCTTTTGTTGATATTATAGTGTAGAAAAATATATTCCCTTACATTTTCACACTTATTTGGGCCGTTGTGAACTAAATGGACTTAATTGTGTCTTATTTAGGGTGTTGTAAAGTGTTTTAGTACACTTTCACACTAATCTAGGGTTTTTATTAATTTATTGGGCTTCTTTATGCCCTATTTGGCCTTATTTTTCATCCACAAGCCTTAATTAATGCATCTTTCTAAGGATAATCCCAACATATATCAAGTGACCAATCAAAAATTAACGATTTTGGATTGTATGGCTCAAAATTAGTGATTTGGGACTCATACACCACCTTGGGCGTATGGGTCCCACCTAGATTTTGAGGCCCCAATTTGGATTTCACATTAAACTAAGCATTTCTTGAAATTTGTGTCCCAAGCTTAGCCTAATGGGACTCATACGCCCCAACTGGTGTATGAGTCTCATTTAGCTTAGACCTAAATTAAATTCAAATTCTTGGCGAGATTTTATTCTCCTAAATCTGATATCAGCTTATAGTTTGTAATTTCAAGAATTTTAGCATAAACAAGCATAAATCCAATGTTATTTCATCATTTCAACACCTAAGCAATCCTAGAATTTCATAAGCAATCAAGATCACTTTCACAAGAGTTCACAAGAGCATTCAAGAGCATTTCTAAGGCATTTAAGGGAAAATTTCTTCATCATTTGTTGTAGCAATTCAAGATCCATTATCATGTCAAAGACATAATGCATCAAGCATGTTGCTGAGATAGTGTTGTGATGTAGCATTCAAGATCGAAGATTAAGCATTGTTCTACATCTAATTCAAGATCAAGATCTACATTCTACATGGCCACTTCATGTTAGATTGTTGATCTACATCTCAAGACATTATTCAAGGTATCATTGTTCATGTTTCATTATTTCATCACAAGGTTTAATTACCTAAATGGGGTTTGACCTAGGCAAATCCCTATTTCCTAACAATCAACAAGTTTTTCCCTCTCTCTACATGTGTGATTACAGATCTAGTTGTCTTGGAGCTTAAATATCATTTTACGACAAGGTTACAAGATTGGAGAAAGGTTATCAAGTTGCTATCTACATTGCAAGATCACGAAAATTCACCTACAGGTTGCAAATCAGGGTTTTCGAATTAGAGATTTGGTAAGAAGGAAGCTACAGGAGATCACTAGAGAATACCAGAATTTCAACCAAACCCTAATATTGGGACTAAATCGCCACTTATGGCATATGAGTTCCAATATTGTCATTTTTTAGGTTTCAGGATATTCAACTCTATCCTTGACAGATTCCAATTTTGGCATAAAAACCCTAGTTTCGAACTAAATCACCCAAACTGGCGTATGAGTCCTAGTGGACATTAAAGATCAGGATTTTGAGGTTTTGGACCTTGTTTTGACCCCATCCTACTTCTAGGTGCACCTCTGCTCATTCTTAGTTTGTTATTTTGCATTTTAGTTTCATTTCCTAGATCATTTAGTCAAGTTTGCATGATACTTTCATCATTTACATCTCTTGTCTTTTCAAGCCCTATCTTGGTGGTGAACCTCTTTATACCTTTTATCATACCCTAGTACATCCCTATTGCATAATCTTTCCCCTTTACATCCTTAGATTGAGATCTCTAGAGTTTCCTTGAATGAAACTTGAAAATTGATCTAGGTCAGGCCTAAACCCTAGTTTGTGTTCCACCTTGAAACACCTATTTTCTTTGTTTTATTTTGGTGAACCTAGCCTTTAGAACGCCTTATTTTTTTATTTGGAGTGCATCATAGTCCTAGATGTAGGTTACATTAACTTTGCATTAGGTCTTGCATTAGTTAATTTGCATCTAGGGTTTCAAAATCTTGCATTAGTGAAAATGCATATAGGTTGCGTTTTTGCATCTTAGATCATTAAATTTCACTAAAATTTTGCAATTATAAATAGTCAACATAGCATACAAGTTAGAAACCTTAGAAACAACTCAAATTTTGTTGAAAACAGTGCAAAAACCCTAATCTAGGACTCATACGCCCCTCTAGGTGATTTAGTCCCAATACAAGTTATTTTGCCTACTTTCTGGGAATTCTATGTTGTGCATTTTCCAGCCTTTGAGCCTTCCAAAAACCTTGACTAGGACTCATATGCCCCTTTGGGTGATTTATTCATCAGGCCTGAAACTACCTCTTACAGCATTAAAAACCTTGTTTTTGTACTTCTTAAGCTTGTTGGTAACCTATAGTATCAGTCTAGAACGTCTCAATAACTTCTATTTTATGCATTCAGGTCAAAAACATCAATTTAGGGTAGTAATTTTTCAATTCTTCCTAAATCACCAAAATCATTAGATCTGAAAATGTTCACATTTCTAAAACTTCGTATAATATGGATAAAAGTACTTTTCACTTTTTCATACACAATGTTTACATTCATAAAGCTTTGCATGAGTTTGATAAAAGTGCTTTTCATTTTTGGATACACATTGTTTGCATTCTTAGATCTTTGCATACATTGGATAAAAATACTTTTCATCTTTGGATATACATTTTTTACAATCTTGAAGCATTGCATAAGATGGTTGGAAGTAATTTTCATTTTTGTTCAAACAACATTAGTATCTTACCTTTTCTAGGGATGCTAAGAAAAACTTCATATCCCCTCCCTATGAGAATGCTTTAGTGAATGAGAATACAACCTTGGGCAATCATAACAATCATATTCGTTCTTCTCCTAATATCTCTCCTATTTGTGAAGAATATATTTTGGTATTATAAGAATCAGTCAATGAGAGTTTTGAGAGTCCTAGTTGTTTCTCTCCTCCTACCTCTATTATTAGGCAAGATATTGATGGACAAGAGGACACAATCATAGGTAATAATGACGATCACATAACACAACAAGAGACCATTGAAACTCCAACTAGTCTACATTCATCTCCAAACACCTTCCCCTCTTGTGATAATGTTTTAGGAGATGAAATTGTAAGTGAGGAGGATATATTGGTGTTAGGTGATCAAATATTTAATATCTATGACAACCCTCTTTATGTTTCTTCGCCTGCCTATCCTATTTTAGAAGACATTATGGGACAAAGGAATGAAAGTATGGACAATCATGACAATCACATTGGTTCTTCTCCTAGTATCTCTCCTAGTTGTGAAGAAGATACTTTGATGTTTGAAAATATAATCGATGAAAGTCATGAGACTCTTATTTGTCTCTCTTCCCCTAGGGAAAACATTATTGAACAATACTTGATGCCATCATTGATAAGAAAGACAATACAACCATTGATAACTCCCTTACTAGTGATGAAGTCATTATGGAATAACCAATCTATGAATGTCATGAACATATTTTTTTTAGTTCTCCTAAAAACTCTCCTCCTATGGAGGATATTATGGTGAAATAACGTGACAGGATTGACAATAGTGATGTGACTTCTTTAGATGATGGTGAAAAGATGACACTAGATTCCCCTTCATTAGAAAGACATCAAACTAAAACCACTGAAGTTATGAATGCACAAGTGTCCATTAGATCCTCATTGAATATTGAACCTCCTACATACCTTGTGGGACATCCTAAGAATCCTCTAATTCTTTACCCACCCTCACAATGATCACAAACTCAAAACGAACCCAGACTTATCCTTTACCCACCTAAGAATAATGTTTCGCAACAACCGAGTTATAATATCGTTGCTCATACATACAACACTAGAAGCAATCCACAACCAAGACAAACACCTTCAACATCCCTCCCGTTACCTCAACCTATCTTACCTAATCCTCCTCATTTGCCTTCGCAAAGTGGAAAGGAGTATGATCTTGTTGAAAAACTTTAGAACACTCTTGCTAAAATATCATTATGAGACCTTATTCAAGCATCCCCTCATTATCATTACATGACTCAAAAATCCTTACAACAAGATCCTACCCCTCCTAATGTGCAATTGAATGACATAGCAACCATGATTCAAGAAATTAATGCTAACATTGTTTTCCACCAACGTGAGCTCCCTCCTTTGGAAGTACAAAATAAAAATGATGCTTTCATGATAATAGTTATCTATAATAGGTTGGGAATAAAAATAAACCTTGTTGATAATGGCTCTACCCTTAATGTGTGTGGTGTGACCCTTTTGGATAGACTTGGCATGGATAAACCAAAAACTCAACCTAACACTTTATCTATTAAGGGATTTAACAATGTAGGAAAATAACCACTTGGTGTGATCACTTTGCCTATTACAACTAGAAAGGCCACATTAGAAACACCAATCCATGTTATGCCTCGTGATCTTTCATATAATCTTCTTTTAGGAAGACCATGGATTCATGCAATGAATGGGGTGCCTTCTACTCTTCATCGTGTAATGAAGTATGTCTACAACAACAAAGTGTACACACTCGAGGCTGACCCTGAACCAAACAGTTGTTTAAACATTGAGAAAAACAAGGAAAAACCTTTGAAAACATTGACACCAACTACATAAGTAGAACTCGTACAAGAGAAATACAAAGAAAATCATATTGAAGAAGTTACAAAGCTATTAGAAGATGATTGGGGTTCCTTAGATTTCACATCATTCATGTGAGAATACAAGATCACAAACAAAGACTCTGAAAAGGGAAAAGAAAAAGCAGTAATATCAACACAAAATTTAGAAGACCCCTCAAAAGCACCCACCTCAAACACTTTACAAGAAACAAAAAATTACATAACAAACTTTGATGAACTTGAATATGAACAACCACCAAATCCAAAAGCAATGAAAAATCTTTATGGAAGAGGTTATGAACTTATGAAACAACTTGGTTATAATGGAAAAGGATGCGGTGCTAGAGAACAAGGTATATGTGTCCCTATAGAGCCCAACACACAAGGAACAACTAATGCTCTTGGTTATTGTCCCTCGAAAGAAATAATAAATCCTTCACTCAATATCAATACTATTACAAAAGATTCCCCTAAGCCAACTTTAACATTAGTGCATCCTGAACTGATAGACACTAGTGGTCTTCGTTATTGTCCTTTGAAAGAAATAGAGAAATCTTCACTTAATATCAATGTCATCACAAAAAATAGTAACAATTGGAGTTTTTTAGATTTTACAATTTTCTTTAAAGAAGAAAAAAAAATCTCGCAACCTAAAGAGTCTTGTATAGGTATGACACCTTGTACTAAGCAAGAGATATTTGTGTCACAAAATAAAGCAACATCTTTTACTTTTGATCAAGAGAGTATCTTGTCGAGACTCCTCCAAGATTGTTTGATATCTCTCCCTCCAAGAACACGAAAGAAATTTTACAAGAGTTCATTTTGTGCATATCATAGAGTTCATGGTCATTTTACTAGTGAATGTAAGGCTTTAAGTGATAAAATTCAACATCTTAAGGAGTGTGGTGCTCTTCCTTATGTTGAGGCACCTAATTCCTCTAATTGATACTGATTTTCACTCTAACATGTTTCTCATCAATCATCTTAGCTCATCCTTGTCTTGCACTAAGTGGCAAGGGGTTAGGAAACCTTATCCTTGTATGTCGCTCGTCATTGTCTCTTTTGGCTAGTTGATCGCCTTTCATATACATATAAGAGCAAGCTTGGGATGTGGATGACATGCCTTAAGTTGGCTCACATGTGGCATACTGAGTTATACATTTTGGCGTAGCTTTATTTGGAAACACATGACTTGGCATAAGGCTTTCCAAATAAGCTCTCATTTCCTCTTTATTATTAGCACTTATCATTTGCTACTTTAAAGTAATTTCTCACAGCATGGTGTTTTACAATTTCTTTAAAGTGGGGGCATACATTGGCATTATTCTTTTATAATTCATGTTTCATTGTGTAGTCTTCTTACTTCATGCAATGCATCTTTCTCTTTGTGGTGACATTTGGTATGATGTCCTTCAAGAGTGTGATCTCTCTTAGTATATTATATTCCTCTTAGTGGCTTGACGCAACACACTACATCCCCTAAGTTGTGAATCTTTGATTGGTCCTCTCTTGGAGACATTAGGCACAGTGTTCCTTAAGTTAAGACCTTATATGAACTAAGAAAAACTTTTTTGAACATTCTTTACACTATTTTGTATTTACAACATCTACTATATGGCCACCTTGCATAACACACTTTGCTTTCCCATGGATCCATCTTGTTTGTTCATGGGTTTCAAGCATACGAAGCTTTGCTTGCCTCACAAAGCTTGAAGTTCAGTGTTGTGTGGCACCTTATCAAAGTTATCAAGAGGTATAGCTTTAGTATGGTTATACGTATGGGATTCAAACTTAGGTGTGACTTTCCCATAGCCACTTGCTTGTCTGTGTGAGCACATATCGAGGTTGTGTGTGTATGTGTCTCCCTGGGGACTCACCTAGTGGACGACATGAGGTTCCACTAGCCCTTGTGAGCATGTGTTTGGTTTGCATAGTAGACATCGTGTTCCACTTGTAAACTTTCTTGGACAAATAGCTTAGATCTGATCCACAACGTGCAGGATAAACGATTGAAGCTTGATCCACCCCCTTTCTATTTTTGTTTTCGTTTTTGTTTATGTCTTTGGCAGTGTATTCTTGTGCCTTGTTGTTGCTTTATTCATTATTTTCATATGTGTTCTTTTGTGCCTATGTTGATTTTCCATAGGATCTTGATCCTGGGGGCTTATGCAACCATCTTGGTCGTTGTCATACTATCTTACTAGCATTGGCACATTTGGACCCCTCTTGATGCGAGTTTGTCTACTTTAGTGTGAGTTTGAAGCAAGTTCCTCCTCTCACTAAAGTACTGGGGGCTAAATGCAGCGTAGCAAAATGTATCCCTTTACATTTTCACACTTGTTTGGGCCCTTGTGAACTAAATGGACTTAATTATGCCTTGTTTAGGGTGTTGTAAAGTGTTTTCTTGCACTTTCACATTAATCTAGGGTTTTAATTAATTAATTGGGATTTTTTATACCTTATTTGGCCTTATTTTGCATCCACAAGCCTTAATTAATGCATCTTTCTGAGGATAATCCTGACATATATCAAGTGACCAATAAAAAATTAATGATTTTGGATTGTATGGCCCAAATTTAGTGATCTAGGACTCATATGACACCTTGGGTGTATGGGTCCCACCTAGTTTTTAGGGCCCCAATCTGGATTTCACATTAAACTAAGTATTTCTTGAAATTTGTGTCCCAAGCTTAGCCTAATGGGACTCATACACCCCAACTGGTGTATGAGTCCCGCTTAGCTTAGACCTAAATTAAATTCAAATTCTTGGTAGGATTTTATTCTCCTAGATCTGATATCGGCTTGTAGTGTTGTGATTTTGGGAAATTTGGCACAAACAAGTATAAATACAAGGTTATTTCATCATTTCAACACCTAAGCAATCCTATAATTTCATAAGCAATCAAGAGCACTTTCATAAAGATAATTCAAGAGCATTTTTAAGGCATTGAAGGGTATATTTCTTCAATATTTGTTGTAGCAATTCAAGATCTATTATCATGTCAAAGACATAATGCATCAAGCATGTTGTTGAGATAGTGTTATGGTGTAGCATTCAAGATCCAAGATTAAGCATTGTTCTACATCTAATTCAAGATCAAGATCTACATTCTACATGGCCACTTCATGTTATATTTTTGATCTACATCTCAAGACATCATTCAAGATATCAGTGTTCATGTTTCATTGTTTCATCACAAGGTTTAATTACCTAAACGGGGTTTGACCTAGGCAAACCCCTATTTCCTAACAATCAACAAGTTTTTCCCTCTCTTTGCATGGGTGATTGTAGATCTAGGTGTCTTGGAGCTTAAATATCCTTTGAAGACAAGGTTACAAGATTGGATAAAGGTTTTCAAGTTGCCATCTACATTGCAAGATCACGGAAAGTCACCTACAGGTTACAAATCAGGGTTTTCGACTTGGAGATTTGGTAGGAAGGAAGCTACAAGAGATCACCAGAGAATACTAGAATTTCACCCAAACCTTAATATTGGGACCAAATCACCACTTGTGGCGTATGAGTCCTAGTAGTGATATTTTTTAGTTTCCAGGAGATTCATATCAGTCCTTGATAGATTCCAGTTTTGGCATAGAAACCCTAGTTTGGGACTAAATCACCCAAACTGGCGTATGAGTCCCAGTGGGCATTAAAGATTAGGATTTCAAGGTTTTGGAGCTTTTTTTGACCTCATCCTTCTTCCAAGTGCACCTCTTCTCATTCTTAGTTTGTTATTCTATATTTTAGTTTCAATTCCTAGGTCATTTAATAAAGTTTGCATGATACTTTCATCATTTACATCTCTTGTCTTTCCAATCCCTAGCTTGGTGGTGAACCCATTTATACCTTTTATCACACCCTATGACATCCCTATTGCATATCTATTTCTCCTTTGCATCCTTGGATTGATATCTCTAGGGTTTCCTTGAATGGAACTTGAAGAAAATTGGTCTAGGTCCCTAAACCCTAGTTTGTGTTCCACCTCCCAAAAGGTGGAACACCTATTTTCTTTGTTTCGGATATTAAATGAATCAATGATCTTATTAGGATGGTATAAGCTATTGGATTGATAATACATTTTAGTATTGGTAGAATCTTTCCACTGAGTTTGATTACAAAGTAAATAGTAGTGGAATCAATTGTTTCCATATCATTTTTTATTATATTCATTAAAATGACATCTCTTTTGTTGATATTAAATGAATCAATGATCTTATTAGGATGGTATAAGATATTGGATTGATAATACATTTTAGTATTGATAGAATCTATCCATTGAGTTTGATTACAAAGTAAATAGTAGTAGAATAAATTGTTTTCATATCATTTTTTATTCTATTCATTGAAGTGACTTTTCTTTTGTTGATATTAAATGAATCAATGATATTATTAGGATGGTATAATCTATTGGATTGATAATACATTTTAGTATTGGTAGAATCTCTCCATTGAGTTTGATTACAAATTATATAGTAGTGGAATCAATTGTTTTTGTATCCTTTTTAATTTTATTCATTGAAATGACTTCTCTTTTGTTGATATTAAATGAATCAATGATAGAGGATAATTAAAATAAGTTCAATAGTTTTTGTAATCTATGTTTTATTATCAAATTTACTGTAAATTAAAAAAATATATGATTTTTTGACTTTTTTAAAGATTTCATCTGAGCTTGCAATGAAGCACCTACGCGGTTCTTCAGAGGTTAGGGCTTCTACTAGGGGGAATGGTTTGCAATGCTCAGATGATCACCAATTTGAAATGAAGGATTCTCCCATCGATGGTGCCGACTCTGGCACCTTGGAGCAAATGACAACACAAAAAAATCTCAAGAGTTCTCACAATGGCACGGGGTGGGGTCTCCTTGGATTGGTGATCTCGAGTTTGAATGGTGCAAACCAAATGGCATCTTTTGTTCCTATTGTGCCCTCGATGTAGACTCTTGTGTGCTTCCCATTGGCTAGTGAAAATGTTTCTGCCACACCTCCTCAAAACAATGTTGGGGGTCAAATTCATGGGTTGAACACAAGATTCCCCCAAAAATCTACTGTGTCCTGCCCTAACTCGGCTAAGGTTCCTAATATTCAGCGCTTCAAAGATTCCACTTCGGACAACTCAATATTGCATTGCCCTATTGTTGGGTCTCAAGGATCTACAGATTCAAAGTCAAGGCAAAGCATTTCCTTCAAGGATATTATTTTTGGCATGAGTCAAGGAAAAAATTTCAAATCCACGGCCTAGGATGCTTAACCATTGAAGAACAACTTGGCATCTAACGCGAGTTAGACTTCTAAGAGTTGTCAAAAACCCTCTCTAGAAAGGCATCCTCTTCTCTTGTTTTGGTCTTTTCAAAGAAGCTCAAAAAAGAGGTGGATGCCAATGAGTAGTATTTTGCTTCCAACAGATTAATTGGCCAATTCAATCACCTTTGGCCAAAATTACTAGATTTGCATGACTGGATTTCAAGGGCATGACAACCCACACTCAAAGTTAATATAAAAGTCTATCTGTGTGCTAAGGGTTTTATTATTAAGGTATTTGATTGCATTCAAGATAGGGATGCCATTCTACAAGCACTACAACAAAACATGCAATTAGCACCTAAAATAGCGCCAAATTTTAGTGCATTTGAGTTCATGAATTGGACACTTTTGTCGGTGTAAAACTCGGTGCAAAATGGCATGCTCACTTTGGCACTGGATTTAGCACCAGATATAGCGTTAGATTTTGTTGCTTCTAGTTTGGCTTCCGATTTTGCTTCTTGTGTTGCTTCCAAGTTTTCTTCTAATTTTGAATCTGGTTTTGCTTCAAGGTTTGCTTCCAATTTCGCTTCCATTTTTGCTTCCACTTTTGCTTCCAGTTAATTTCTTCTATTTTTGCTTCCTAGATAACGCCAAGTTTTGCTTCCAAGATTGCTTCTAGTTTGGCTTCCATTGTTGCTTCCTTTTTTTCTTCTGAAAATGCTTCTTGTTTTGCTTCCATTTATTAATTTAATATGTTTTATTTCAATTTAATTTGTTAAATATATCATGCCTCTTAAATAACTCATATGATTATAGAGTAAGTAAATTAAATAATATGTTTTATTTTAATTTAATTAGTTAAATATATCACACCTCTTAAATAAATCATATGATTATAGAGTAAGTAATTTAATTATTTAACTCATATGATTAAATAACAAGATAATTATTGTTACCTGATTTTGATTCTAGCTAAATCAGGTAGACTTATGATTGTGTTTTCATTTAAACAATAAAAGGTACATATCATTTTCAGTTAAGTTTCATCCATGTGCATAAAAGAGAGTATCAAAAGACTGCATTATTTGATTAAGGGAATTGCATACAATAGAAAAGAGAGTCAACATTTATTGCAAAGGTAGTATTTATTGATAACCATAAGTGTATAGTGTCCCTCACAAGCTGAGGGATTGACTACTTTTATGCATATAAAGAAAAAACAATACATTTATAGATAAAAGGAAATGCATATGTAAAGAAGGGGGACCCATCATTCTGAATGACGAATCCTAGTTGAGTTGCCTTGCATCAACTTCAGTCCTCCTGCCCATCCAGCCTCCATTTGTCACTTGCCCCTGCTACTTCGAGTTTCCCTGCATTTGTGAGAAGAAGTTGGCTAGAGCAATGAAGGATCACCAATCAGTACATACAAAAACATCCGTAAACATATAATATGATCCTTATAAACATTAAAATAGCTAGCATATAATAGATGTCCAAGAAAACAAAAGAGTCTCAAACACATCTATCATATGCTTTGTTTATCTAATATGTTTTCTCTTTGTGCAAAAATAGGACAAAACTTTGTTACTATTTTGTTTCAGCTGATTACAACATGTAGAGTAAAATGTGGCTCCCACGAGGGTTGAGCCCAACATGTTACCCTTGTGTTTTAGGAGGGATGGGAAATTGAGCAAATTGATCAAATCAATGATAAGGCTATTCTTGATGCATTAAATCAATATGGAATCATACCAGTTGATCAACTTTCATTATCAGATTCAAAAGATGCAACAAAACGGTGTGAATTATCAAGAAAATTACTCTGCATCTTTCACAATAAATCAAACAATAGGCTACTTGGAAATATTACTTTGTCAAATATGTCTTTCAATCTTCTTAAGTTGGATCCAAAGTCCATTTTAATAATGATATGAGTTGTATTTCATTGTCAACATTTTCAAGGAGCCAATAAAGAAGGGAACAAGAACAAGGACAATAATCATTAAAAAATGAAACAGTTTGTCTCTTCCCAAGAAATAGATGGTTTATGTGATAAGATGAACACTGAAGCACATATGCATCAAGTTCAATTATGGATAATCATTATGGGCAAGTTACTCAATGAGGTCTTACAGGTTATCAAGAGCTATCAAGAGCTATCATGAGTTACATGGAGCAACACAAGGTGAACAATTTAATGCAAGGCCAAAGCCATCATGTCAGTATGTTGTCTTGAAGAGAAATGCATGAGAAGGAAAGCACATTGATGTAGATGAGTAACTAACATGCATTGGTAATCATCTTACTACTAATACAATGAGTATTCATAAACAACTATAGTGCACACTCTAATAAACAACCAATGTATGATGGTTTGAGGAGATACCAATGATTCTACAAATGAATGTAGGATAGTCATGAAGGGTATCCTTTGAGAAGGATTTCCTGGTAATCATGTCAAGGGCAGACTTGGTAAAGCAACTCATTATGCTAGCAATAGTGTGAAAAGATGCATGTGAAGTATTGCAAAGTGATAGAACTACATGAAGCATAAAGTGATGCAAAATTTGACAGTAATGATGTTGGCAAGAGATTATGGACATGGCAAGAACTCTTTTGATTCAAAGACAAGCTATCATCAATATAAGGTAATGCAGTACCATTTCCACTTTTAAAGGCTACATAAGATTAAAGTATGTAATAAGTGTATGTAACTCAAAAGGTTCATGAAAGCCTATATCAGTCATGCATAATGATGTTATGATTTAAATCTACAGATTTCAAAGAGGATGAAGATTTAAGTATTCATTTTCTCCAAGAAAGGAAATATAGAGCCTCGGCCTATGTGAAACAAACCCTCAAAAATAGAAAAATACCTAGAAATGAAGGAGCACTGTCATATTGCCTTTTAAGAAAATGCTTATGGAAATGAAAATTGAAGCAAGCATGGTCACAACCATGATAAAAGGTATTTCTTCCATTGTTGTACATAAAATACTATCTTCTAAAGAAAATACAAGTTCCATAGAGGGTTTTTCATTTTTCTTACAAAAAGACTAGAGATCGAGCATACAAGAATGAAGCATGAAAACATAGAAAAATAGAGCATTTTCGCCATTGTTTTGAATAGAGAGAGATTGAAATGAGCTTTGATTCATAGGAAAAAAAGAAGAGAAAATCAAGGTATACATCGGCATAGAGCTTACTTGAGCTCGAGTTTGTTTGTTTTCATTGAATATGCAAGTTATTTTTCACCATGGGAAGCTTTAGAAAACTCAATCATGGTAGCCAAGAGCAAGCAAATCTTACACAAAAGAAATGAAGAGAAGAATGCATCAAAAAAATTAGAGAGGCCACGACCAAGAAGCCTCAAAACCCTTCGAAAATGGAGTGAAAATGCTACATAATACTCAAGAAGCAACTTACCATCTAGTTGCAAAAGGATTTAAACCCCAAGCATGGAGGAATCAACTGAAAAATGCATGGAGAATGCTCAAACCCTAGTTCATCATGGTGGCCGAATACATAACTCTTTTCTTCCAAAGTTTCCAAGTAAAATGATGAGAAAATTTTGGGATAGGGGTCGGTTTTGACATTAGGGTTTCTCAAGTAAATAGACTTAATAGTATATCTATTAAACTTGTTTATATACAATATAATAAAATAAGTAAATTTTTATTTTATTTGAGATATTGGTCAAGGTGTCTATATAGACTTAATAGTATATCTATTATTTTTTTACATGGTATTATTACTTATTGGGAAAAAGATTAATTAGTTGAAAAAAATAACTATGCTTGAAAATTATTATTGTTGTACAAATATTTCACACCATATTTTCTGAATACGATATACTTGTCATGTTTGAGATTAATTCTATTATTATTTTTGTCAAGTACGACCCTAAAGAGATGTTCAAAATCATTTTTTATATTAACTAAATTGAAAAAGAACCTAAGAGAACTTAATTAATGGGAATGAAACAACTTAAGTAAAAAATCTTATAATAAAGTAAAATAAATATCAAACAATTAAATAGATCTAATCAGTTGACAATCAAATGTATATTTAATTTTTCAAACATTTTAAATATCACATATTTTTTCAAACATTTAAATCACATTATATAATCTATCATCAAATAAACTATAGAATCAACTCATATTATATATATTACAATTAATTATATTTAAGAATACATTTTTAAATATACTATTTAAATATATAATTTTTTAAATACAATTGGTACTCTCCACCGACTTTGTGGTTAGGAGTTGATATTAAGGAATATATGATAGTTTTGTGTTTGGGTTTAACTTGTTTATGGTCTATACAAATAATTTTTGGATTTGTAATAGCATATAGTATGTTAAAGTTTTCTTGGTGGTGTATATCAAATGGTCTCTCTTTTGAAATTGGCATACTCGTTATCATAAGTATCCAATATGATATTGGTTGAGGGTTGAGGTCGGCTTAGGGTTTAGGGTTGAGTGTTTAAGGGTTTAAGGGTTGATGGATTAGGGTAGAGAGGGAGGGATGGAGGGAGTGAGAGATGGAGGGAGAGAAGTGAGATAGAGAGAACTAAGAGAGAAGAGGAGGGAGGGATAGAGATATATGAGGGTTGAGGATCCAATGTATAGGGTAGAGGGTTGAGAATTGAGGGTATAGAGTTGAGGACCTATAGGTTTGATGGTTTAGGGTATAAGGTTGAGGGATTAGGGTTGAGGGTAGTGGGTAGAAGGTTTAAGGGTTTAGGGTTTAGGGTTTAAGGGTTTAGGGTTGAGGGATTAAGGGTTGAGGGTTGATAATTGAGGGTTGTGGGTTTAATGTATAGGGTAGATGGTAGAGGGTAGAGGGTAGAGGGTTTAAGGGTTTATGGTTTAAGGGTTGAGGGTAGAGGATTGAGAGTATAGGGTAGAGGGTCCAATGTATAGGGTAGAGGGTATAGGGGTTAAGGGATAAGGGTTTAAGGGTTGAGGTCATTTGAGGGTAGAGGGTAGAGAGTAGAGGGTTGAGGGTTTAAGGGTTGAGGGATTAAGGGTTGAGGGTTGAGGGATTAGGGTAGAAATTTTACTTGGGTTTAAGGGTTTAAGGGTTTAGGATTGAGGGTAGAGGGTATTGGGTTGAGGGTAGAGGGTAGATGCTAGTTTAAGGGTTGAGGGTTGAGTTTTTAAGGGTTTAAGGGTTGATGGTTTAGGGTTGAGGGATTAGGGTAGAGAGGGACGGATGGATGGAGCGAGAGATGGAGGGAGAAGTGAGATAGAGAGAACTAGGAGAGAAGGGGAGGGATTCAGGACGAAGATATATGAGGGTTGAGGATTTAATGTATAGAGTAGAGGGTTGAGAATTGAGGGTATACTGGAGTTGAGGACTTGTAGGGTTGATGGTTTAGGGTATTGGGTATAGGATATAGGGTATAGGTATAGGGTATAGGGTAGAGGGTAGAAGGTTTAAGGGTTTAATTAGGGTTGAGGGTTTAAGGGTTGAGGGTTGAGGGATGAGGGATTAAGTGTTGAGGGTTGAGAATTTAGGGTTGAGGGTTTAATGTACAGGGTATAGGGTATAGGGTATAGGGTAGAGGGTAGAGGGTTTAAGGGTTTATGGTTTAAGGGTTGAGGGTTTAAGGTTGAGGATAGAGGATTGAGGGTATAGGGTTGAGGGTCCAATGTATAGGGTAGAGGGTATAGGGGTTGAGGGATTAGGGTTTAAGGGTTGAGGTCGGTTGAGGGTAGAGGGTACAGGATTGAGGGTTTAAGGGTTGAGGGAATAAGGTAGAGAATTTACTTGGGTTTAAGGGTTTAAGGGGGTTAATGGTTGAGGGTTGAGGGTAGAGGGTATTGGGTTGAGGGTAGAGGGTAGAGGCCGGTTTAAGGGTTTAGAGTTTAAGGGCTGAGCTGGTTGAAGGTTTAGGGTTTAGGGTTGAGTGTTTAAGGGTTGATGTTTTAGGGTTGAGGGATTAGGGTAGAGAGGGAGGGACAAATGGAGCGAGAGATGGAGGGAGAAGTGAGATAGAAAGAACTAGGAGAGAAGAGGAGGGAGGGACATAGATATATGAGGGATGTTGAGTATCTAATGTATAGGGTAGAGGGTTGAGAATTGAGGGTATAGAGTTGAGGACCTATAGGGTTGATGGTTTAGGGTATTAGGTTGAGGGTGTAAGGTTGAGGGTAGAGGGTAGAGGGTAAAAGGTTTAAGGGCTTAATTAGGGTTGAGGGTTGAGGGATTAAGGGTTGAGGGTAGATAATTTAGGGTATAGGTTTGAGGGTTTAATTAGGGTTTAGGGTTGATGGTATAGGTTTGAGGGTAAATGGTTGAAGGATTAGGGTCGAGGGTCTAATGTATAGGGTACAGGGTATAGGGGTTTAGGGTTTAGGGTTTAAGGTTGAGGGTTGAGGGTTGAGGGATTAGGGTTGAGGGTTGAGGGATCTTTTGATGCAAGTGAAATGTAGGAAAGCAATTGAAGACCAGTGAATATTGGGGAAGGATTTTTTGTTCTAACACTTCTAATCCCTTAACCCTTAATCCCTACTAGATCAGAACAATTAGGTGCTAAATGTGGCACTAAATCCGGCTCTAAATAAGTCTATAAATCCAGCGCTAAATACGATGCTAAATACAACACTGAATTCGGTGCTAAATTCGACAATAAACTCGACGTTAAAAGTGGTGCTAATTTAGGCACTAATTTATGCCTAAATTAGCACCTAGTTGTCTTGGTCGATGCAATAAATTCCAAAAATAGAACCATCTCGATAAATAGGCCCAACTTTTTCAAAAAATTGGAAAAAAAATACATTAAAACAGTGGGTGGAAGCAAAAAATGGAGCAAAAAAGGGAGCTAATCACATGGATTTGTTGTAGTGAAGAGAAATGGTGCTAGGGGAAAAGTCTGCTCCTTCTCAAACCATGGTTCCCAAATTTTAACCCTAATACTACATATTTCTTTGTCAAACCTATTTGGATTCGTCTATCGAACCTTCCATTGCAATTCTGGTTTGCAAATTGTTTTCAGGCAATTGGTGATTCTTTGGGTAGCTTCCTAGCAATAGATTCAGACACATCTAATTTCATCCATACAACCTTTGCTCACATCCTTGTAGACATGGATGTCACAAGAGATATTCTAGAGGACATCGCCTTCAAATTTGTTGATCGTAGCTGGACACAAATTTAGATTATGAAGGTTTACCCTTCTGATGTAGGAAGTGTTTTGAAACTGGCCACATGGCCAATTCCTACTCCAGAATCATTAAAAATTATATTCAATAGTCCTAGTGGGATGAGGCTCTGCCCCATCATTACTCAATCAAAGCTCCGACAAAGGTGATGGAGGAAAAGTTAGAAGCTCAGTTCCTCTCCAAATTTTGTGGTTGGGAAAGATAAGGCACATCAAGATACAAAACTTCCTATGGAAGTGAGACTGGCTCAAAAGCAACCTCAACAATTAGGCATGGTGAATATAAATTCATCAAAAGATGATCCTTAGACCTCGATTTTGAATCCAATCGCCAAATCAATAAGCGACATGGGATCTCCAACATCGGGTGGTGTGAGTATTTCACAACCCATATCTCAATTTTTGGACTCAATAAAAATGCAAAAGAATGAGGATGGGGAAGAATGGCAAGAAGTATAGAGCAAGAAAAAGAGAATTCTAAAGTCAAAGCTGAATCAGATCAAAATGCAGTTGCAACCTCACACCAAATCTAGTGTCCAGAATATAACTTAAACTAAATAGATGTGTAGTGCATGCCTGCCATGGCTGGCCATTTATTTAATTTTTCATTTTTATTAATAAAGTCTCTCTTATGAAACAATATATATATATATATATATATATATATATGGAAAATTGTTATTATAGAGGATAACAATCTTTCTATTAATTTAAAGCACCAAATTACATGTTTCAAACTCTTATTTTGACCCTAGATTACAATAACTCCTCTTTCTTAAAGGATCTTAGTGTCATTGGATGCTTAAGTTTTGCTGAAGAAGTTTTCTTCTTTTTCACCACTATCCATTCTTGTTCAATTTCAGGGGGAACAATGTTATTTTTACCAAATAGAGCATCGCTACAAGCACTTGTAGCCACTATAATAGATCCTTCACTACCTTTAGAGAGAACTGTAGAGCTTGTAGCCTTTGCAAGTGAATCCAAAATTCTCTCCCCGCAAGGAGGGGAGGAAGGAGAGTTTTTCTTCGAAGAGATTGAAGGAGGTACGAAGTCCTTGGGTGGATTGGGGGGAATGATATAGTGTTGAGATTCAGCCCCAATCCACCAAGATGATTTGGAGTTCCCCACAACATGATCCTTCTGACATTGAGATGAGAAATGTTCTGTTGAGAAACATTTCCTATGTCTAAAAGCTATTTTTTCATAATCAATCGATTGCCTCATGCATCTATTTCCCACCTTCAACAAAATCTCGACAGGAAGACCGTTAGCAAAGTCCATTTTGATGCAAATATGAGCACATGTAGAATTTTGATAGTTGATGGTTTCCTTAGAAGATGAGTGGTACCTTCCCAAGCTATTTCCAATAGCCCTCAAGCAATCTAATTCCTATAACTAAATAGGGAGATATGGAAGTCTTACCCACATAAAAGAAGTAGTGAAAATTTATGTGCATGGATCAGATTCAGGAAACCACGGTTTCATGCATAGACAATCACCTTCATAGAACCAGGGGTCATTTTCTAGCACCAACTCCTTGTCTTCCTTTGATTCAAATTTTAAAATGAA
Organism: Sequoiadendron giganteum; assembly: GCA_007115665.2. Taxonomy (NCBI): domain Eukaryota; kingdom Viridiplantae; phylum Streptophyta; class Pinopsida; order Cupressales; family Cupressaceae; genus Sequoiadendron; species Sequoiadendron giganteum. The sequence continues at coordinate 621,027,307 of CM021100.1, forward strand.
AAACCCCTTCGCATAAGGAAAAATATTGATTTCATCTTCCATGAATGCCTTCCATTTTTTTGAGACTCATTCGTGCAGATCACATAGTTTCGACCAAGTCTTCATGAATCGACATATCAGAGCATGATTAGACAAAAAACCCTCCATGTCCAAAGCCAAACTATCCAAACATACTTCTGATGTTGTTGATGAGAGATGAATAGGGAAGTGTGGATTAATGTTGGTAGGGGCGCCAATTGCAATGGTGGTGGCAAATGGTGGATTTGAATAGGGACCCCTATCGCTGTACACAACAAGCAAATGATGCCCTAGCCTTCGCAGGCCATTGCTTGCTCGCTCATTCTACAAATGTGAGCGGCCCGAGAAGAGTGAACATCATTTTCCATTAGCGTCATTTGCAATAGCAAAGGCACATTGATCATAATCGTGCCCTAAACCCTCATTGGAGAACCGCAATTTTGTTTTGGATGCCTTTTTTGTACCCATAAAAACATGGGAAAAATCTTGGGTCTTTGTGTTTGCACACACCTTCCTTCTGCTTTGTGATCCATCAAAATGGCCATCAGATGGAGCAATGTCTGAGAAAGTAGTTGCAGTGCGAGACAAAGGAGCAGCACGAGAGTTGACCATTCGGGTGACGAAAAAAATCTCAAGAGAGCATAATATATATATGGGAGAGGACCCGATAGTTGTGCACCCTAACTTCACACTTCTAATTATCTTACGTGGAAATTTCAAATCACTCCCAATTTTTTACAACAACTTACTTGGCAAGTCCCCTGCTTATAACTAAGGTTTCAAGGCCACATCATCAAATATGATGCCACATCAGCATGCTTTTTGTCAAAGTGTCCAAAAAGGCCCAAAAAAAGTGAGACCAATACTTGTGAATTCACAACATGTTTTATTGAGCGTTGATGTGGAATCAAATGATTGGTTGCTTTTTAGATCAAAGGAATACATTTTGTTTAATTATGGGTAGTCATCATCAACACTAACAACTTTAAAGTCACAACTATTGGTCTAATATTGATAAAAAATATTGGGCATTATATAAACAACTACTATCACAACTATTGAAACATGCTCAGGTACTGGGTCCTCTCCCCTATGTGTGTGTGATTTTCATTTTCTCTATTTGTCTCTAGTTTAATATGAAATGACATTAAAACACACTAATATTACATTTTATTATTGATTTAGAAAATCACTATTCACTTTATAAAGTAGGTAATAGTGGAGCCAATTATTTTTGTATAACTTTTATTCTATTCATTAAAATAACTTGATTTTGTTTAGTTATTAAATGAATCAATGCTAGAAGAGAACTAAAATAAGTTGAATAATATTTATAATTTATATTATTTATCAAATTTATGTCAAAATATAACAATTATTTTATGTATGAGTCTCATTTTCCCACTTCCTCCTTCAATTCGCGTGCTCATGGTCTCTACATTAATGCAAAATGACATTAAAAAAGACTTAATGTTACATTTAGATATTCAATAGATTCATTATGATTTATTTATTTAATTATTGGAAGGAACCATGGTGTGTGTGATTGGAGTGGGATCAAAAGTCATCATGGTTTATGGATTTTGATTTCATACAAAGAATCTTTGAGATTATTTGCGTTGATAATGTGTGTATACTATTATTATCATTAGTTTTAAATGAAAAATAGTATTTATAAAAATCATTTGTAAACTATTTATGTTCAAATGCCTATGTGAGTTGTAGCATAAGAGTAGGGAAAAATCATTTGTTTGCACAAAATCACACAATTTTCTTATTTATCATTGTTGAAAGATTGTATGTAACTTCAAAAATAATTGATTCATATATATATATATATATATATATTGAATTATATTTTTTACAATTTATACTAGAATGATAGCGGGTAAAAGCACAAACCCATGTCACACTTTAAAAGGAATTGGCCAACAACAAAAAAATCTAAACTTCGACCACATAAAAGTGGTTTTTATGTTTTGAATTTCAAAATGATGTAAACTAATGAAATGTAGAACTCTTTATGAAGTTTACTCTTGTAATTTTTCAGATTTTTAAAAAGTTGTTTTCATTATTTTTTTTATCAAATTAAGAATAGATTTTGGAATGATGAAAATTTTAGGAAAAAGTGATGTTTAGTTGACGTCAAGAAACAAATTGAAAAAACTTTATTTTCCTGTGACTATTTTCCTCCAAATAGGTAACTTCAATATCTAGTGCATGGAAAAAAAATCAAACTTTGATTATATTTTTCTCGTAATAACGTTTTAAAGTCAAAATTGTCAGAATTTGACAATTTTCATTAGATGTCAACTATTGTCTAATTTTTTAATCATTTTCAAAAAACAAATTATACCTTTTGAAGATGACTCTCTCTTGCAGTGCACCATATATTTTTCAAAAAAAAAAAATGTTTTACTATTTTTTTAAATTTCTAATTAGCCTTTTTTCTAACTCTAACAACCTACTTGCATTATTTTAAAAACAAAATATATTAAAACTAATCAAAATATTAAAAAAAAAACATATTTGGATTCACTACTCCGAGCTCTACAAAAAATTATTTTTCTTCTTTTTATAAAAATTATTCTGATTGAAGAAATACTTTGTTGAAGTTGAATGTTTAGAAAACTCTGAAAAAAGCTGAGTTGGCTATCAAGTAGGATGCCAACTAGATATTTTCAGCTGAGCACGATTTGGTCGAGATGGTTTTGGCCGAAACCCTCTCGATCAAAACTTGCTTGGTCGACAGGTGGTTGATCGAAATATTTTTGGCCAAAAAATATCCATATATATATATATAAATAATTTTTTCAATTCAAGAAAATTCAGTAAAATACAAAGGAAGGCTTATTTCGACAAAATAAGACTTATTTCGACAAAAGAAGACTTATTTCGACAAAAGAAGACTTCTTTCGACAATAGTAGACTTATTTCGACAATAGAAGACTTATTTCGACAAAAAAAGATGTATTTTGACAATAAAAGAGCTATTTTTAAAGGTACATTGATCTTCAACTTATAATTGATTGTCACTCTTTTCATTGGTGCATTTGAAGTTAGTTTTCAATATTTTTACTATATTTAGGTTATGGTGTACACATGTACAAGGACCCACAATTTTGGATCATTCAAGTGCACCACAAACTTGTACTATGAAATTTATAAAAATATGCTTAACTTCACCTAGTGTGTTTTAGATAATCATTATAAATTTTAGATAACTATCTTCTTGAGGAATTAGTCATGTCCTCATTTTATGTGGTTTTGCACAATCATGTTTTCCCTTGCACCTCTTCTCTTCTCTACTTTTCATTTATTTCTCATGTGTGTGTTCCATCCCTTGTTCTTGTGCATAAATCCTTCCTTGTAACATGATCTACTCTCATGTGTTTACCCTATCATTTTATATAATGCTCCTTGTCCAACCTATTGTGCCTAGGTACATTAAACTCCTTAGGTGTGAAATAATGTACATGAATCCTTATTTGAACAAATGAGATGAAGTGGTAGTTTCATGCTAGATTCAAAGTTCATCAATATTGTCTCATCCTTCCCTAGACACTCATACTTTAACATGATTAATATTTTTTTTCCTTAAATTTTTGTCCTCAACCTCACCTACATGGAATACACTAATCGAGCCTCTATCCAAGTACATTTCCTTTAATTGTTCTCAACTTATTGAGCTATGAGATCATATTGAAAGTGTGTTATCCCCTTTGACCTTCTTCTCCATCCTTACTCTTTCTTTTGTCCAACCTCCTTTACTATGGTTTGAACACTTCACTTATATAGGTCTTTTTTTTTCTCTTTGATGTATTTTGTGGACACCTTTACATACCTTCTTTAGTTAGAACTTCCTCTATGTTAGCGAACTTTTCTTCGGTTCCAGTAGTTCTTGTAGCACTTATGTGTTCCATTATCCTTCCTCATTTCTCTTTGTTGAGGATCTTCTTGCATCCTCTTTTATTCCCATGCCCACTCACTCAATTGGATTTTATTAAAAATAATGTCGATGTCTTTATATGGATCATCTCCTTCACATGTGACTACCTTGTCCATCTATATTTTATCATCAAAAATTGACATAGAGATCTAAATCCAAACCTTATGTGTGTCCAAGTTTTCCCATGCTCTTACATTAAGTTGGCACATGTCTTAGGTTCGCTTGAATTGATTATGTACAAATTATACTTGGTGATCTACACATTTAGGTATATCCAGCACGATGTTTCTCTTTCTATGTTTTGTAGTACTTATTTTATTAAAAATATCCACATATTGATGCATTTAGTGGTGATCTAGTAAGTGGAAATTATGATCTAGTGTACATCTAGTTACATGCTAAATATTTTCAAGTGATATATACCAAATATGCTCATGATATGTTTGTAATTTATGTATTTAAAGAATTTTTAATTGATGAACCTTATCATCCTATACGTCACTAGAGAAATGTAACATAAGTAATGTAGGACCCTTATATTCAAGTTCAAATAAATTAAAAAATTGAGTATGGTGATCTAATATGGTTGTAATCTTCTTGGGGACTTGAATTCTTTCAATATCATAATTAGTTAAGACCTATTTTGTTTGTCTTTTATTTATTATTATTTAAATTTTTACATGTTATCTTTTATGGGCCAATACAAAGATACTAGACAATAATCCAGTGTGTTGCTCATGTTAATTATTTCTTACATGTGTACACATGAATTTTCCCTATATATGAATTTTAGATGATGCCCAAGGTTATAAAGTACTTATAATATTTAAATAAAAGCTCATTATGTTTTGAAAACCATGTTATAATTTTTTTAACCTTGGCTTTAAAAAAAATAAACAATTTATTTAGTGTTTTATTTATGCAATATTAACTGTACATTCATTGAAAGCATGCGTGTACATTTGTATGTAGTTGAATTCAAATTTGAGTGCAATTTGTGATGGGGAATCCAAGGAATAGAGCAAGGAAGTATGATCGAACAAGAGAGAATGAGAGAAAAGTGGGTGAAGGGACATCTACTGAAGAACAACCCATGAAAATTATTGATGACCAAGGTGACGTACAAGTACAAGAACAAATTGAACCTAGTAATAATTTTTTTTCTATGGTATGGAAAATCTAATGGAGATGGATGAGGATTCTCTTTTCAATAATATTTCATCTGAAGATATGTTATCTGAAAGCACAATAAAATTACACTCTATAAGAATATGGGATGAATTTTTTGAAGAAAAATCTCTAATTGGAAGAGCACAATTGTTTGCAAAGTTATTTAGGTGAAAAGAAATGACCCCTGTTTTGGAGTTGTTAGGGGTTGATAATAAAAAAAATTCATTAGGTTCATTAAAACAAATAATTGTTGAAAACTTGCAAGAAGCATTGAATTGTATTGAAAACAAGAGTCGAGCTAGTGATCCAAGTGTTGCACATTGAGCATTGATGACTGTAATTTCTAGTAAGAAATTATCACATAAAAGACAAGTTCAAGAAATTTCTGAATTACTAAATGTTTCTAGGAGAACTTTTCAAAGGTATATTGAAAAGAGAAATAAAATAGATAAAAATATTGAGAAAATTTGGGTAAATATTTGTAGGGTTCCCTGAAAAGATAGAATTTCAGAAGATGTAAAGAAATAGGTGGTTGAATATTAGACCAACCACTCTCATGTTTCTTCCAATAGAAGGGATACTATACAAATAATAGGTGAAGATGGCACAAAAATTTCTCATCCAAAACATTTTATAGATACAACACAAAGTGAACTTTTTGAAATATTCAAGCAAGAATTTTCAAATGTGAAGATTTTTCAAAGGATGTTTGAGACACTATGACCATCATTTTTACATACAAATAAAGCACGTGAAACTTATTATTGTCAAAATCATGTTGAATTTGATCTACACCTATAGTCATATAAAAAATATATGGCAGTAATTGATCAAAATATAGCCATCCCTGGAAGTAGAACATAATTTGTGAAGTCTCTTGTATGCGAAAAATTAGAAGATTAAGATGAATTCAATGTATAATGAATAAAAAATATATGTAATGGTTGTGGGAATTTAAAGATTATTTTACAAGTTGACAATATTGATTATTCAGTGCAATTTATTTGAAAGAGATTTGAATACGAGAAATACTCAACGAAGTTAGGAGTTGAGGCCAAAAAAATTGTTCTCAAAGAGAGTGGATTTCCTTACATGGAATTTATGAATAAATTTCACAATATCATATATCCACATATCCAACATTGTCATGGTGCAAGATGGCAAGCTAAGCAATTTTGTGATTCAAAGAATTGCTTTCCAACAAGTTGTATTCTCTCTATTGTAGATTTCTCTGAGAACTATACATTTAGTCTTCAAACTGAGATTCAAAGTCAATATTATCATTCAGAGCAAGTTACAATCTTTGTGCAAGTTTTCTATAGGCATGCTGAGTTACATGTAGATGGTTTACAAAGTAGCAAAGCTGATCAAATTATCATAAAATAGGTTCACTTTTATATCAATGATGATACGGGTCATGATAAAAACTATGTAGCTCATTGTTTCAATTTTTTTTTTGAAGACCTGAGACGACATGCCATAAATGTTGAACAAAACTGGATATGGTCTGGTGGATGTGCTGGTATGTGTTGTTTTTTTAAAATTTAAAATTTATTTACTTAACTTTGAGACTTAAATTGTTCAATTACTTATATAATATGTTGTATACACATGTATACATGTATATATCTAGTTTTTTAAAAATAATTTGGTTTTCAAATGTAATTATTTATAACTTCATAGGACAATTTAAGTCTACAAAAGTTTTTTTTTGGTTAAGCCATCAACATGCTAGACGTGGCACAAATTTTTTGTGGAATTTTTATGAGAGTGGACATGGAAAAGGAGAGAACAATGGAGTAGGAGCATGTGTTAAGCGTGCACTTCATCAACATGAACTTGTAGGTAACACCTATAGAAATAGATATTTAAAAAAAAAAAAAATTAAACTAAATTAAATTCTTAAACCTTGAGTAACCTAACAATTTTTGCCAACATGTACTTGTAGGTAATTCCATACAAAATGCAAATACAATTGTTGAATGGTGCAAAAGTCATTTTTCGCTCATGACTCGATACACAACACGTGTTAATTTTGGGAAGTTACAAGTACATCTAGTCACAATTTGTTATTTGAATTTCAAAGTGTGTGTACATGATTTAATTGATTTTTCATATATATATATTCACTTTTTAATCACTTGGATGTTTGTAATTTACAAATATTGATCGATGAAATCCTTATAGTTGTCAAACAATTAATGGTATTAGAATTTTGCATCAAATCATGACAATGGGAGGTAGCAAGCCTTGTGTAATTAATGTGAGAGAAAAACCATGTTTTTGTGTTGATTGCATTGAGGACAATGCAAATATTGTTCGATGTGAGAATATTAAAGATGGGTATGTTTCATGATGGGAAATGAAACAATTAGTATCAATACCTTCTTTTTAAGAAAATGAAAAAGTTGATGTCTATGATCCTCTATATTCAGCTGATTACGAACGTGTATCTAATTTAGTTGTTACAGGTATATAAATTGATTAACTTAAAATTTATTTATATATTCCACAAGTAAGTTTAAAGAATGTTTATATAAATATTAAATATTTATAGTTTGTACTACATGGTGTGTACATGAGATATTTTCATTGTTGTTGCAGATCCTAACAATGTGGAAGGTGTAGATTACTATCTACTAAGATGTATGCAATCAAAATGCAAATTGGTGGAATCGATGATAGATGGTGATGGATAAGAGTATCCTATTGGATCAGTTGTTATTGAAGGTGCATATTATTAACAAATAAAGATAGATAAAAATGGTTTTATATTTGTTGATTATATGCTAGGACAAAAGGTTCTACATTATAGTCACTTAGTTATAGCAATAAAAATAAATTTAGAAACTTTACCTAAAAGAGGGTGTGCCAAACAAAAGTGGAGGTTGCCTATTGAAGATCATAGAAATATTTTAGAGATAATTAAAGATAGAGAGGATCCAAATTATATGTACCAAGAGCTTTGAGTTATTTAAGTTTATACATTGTACACATGACATATTTTTAGCTATGTATGACTAGATATATATACTCAATTTTTTTTATAGATCTAGATATCTATATTGATTGGACATGTGACATGATTTAGAATGGTTTTTTCTCAAAGTCCTAGTCATCTATTTCCATTTGTATTTAAATTTGTTCCATGTGGAATTCTTAAGTTTAAGAATATTTGATTACATTTACATTTGAAACTCCACTTATAACACCATCTAGATCACTTTCCTTGCTTGCACATTTAAATTCATGCATATTAGATTATGTGGAATTATTAAGTTCAAGAATCTTTGATTTCATTTGTTCAACTCCATTTATATCCTATCATATGCAATACAAAACCTAGTGACTTTAAAAACGTTCACCTTTTTGCCTAAATTCCTTTAAATCATCTATTTCCAATTGCATTTTTATGTTCCATGGAATTCTTAAGTTCAAGAATCTTTTCTTTCATTTGTTCAACTCCACTTATATGCCATCATATGCAATACATTTAACCTAGTGACTTTAAAAATGAACATTTTTCCTAGAAATTCCTTATCATCTATTTCATATTTCATTTGTTCCATGGCATTATTAAGTTCAAGAATATTTGATTTCATTTGTTCAACTCCACTTATAGCTCATTGAATCTCTCTTTCTTTGCTCAAGTACATGTAAATTCATATGCAATACAAAACCTAGTGACTTTAAAAATTCATTTTTCCTAAATTCCTTATTATTTATATTTCCAATTGTAAATTTGTTCCATGGAATTCTTAATTTCAAGAATATTTGATTTCATTTGTTCAACTCCACTTATAACATCATCTCTTGGGAATTGACCTAACTTACATATTTGCATTCAAATTATTTATATTTCTTGACCTATTTAAAGACATTCATTTCTGTAATTAATTACATCCATCTTTTTAAATTTACAAAGAGCAACCGTTTTAGTCCAACATTTTTATTTAGGTTCAATGCTTACACTTAATCATGGTTTCAACATTAATCAAGATTGAATTTAAAAAAAAAATTAATATGTGTAACTCTAATTTTGATCAAGAATATATTTAAGGAAAAAAATTAAGGTACAAACTTGCTAAATAAATAAAACCATAATAATGTGATGTAAATTATAACAAGTGTTCAAACCATAATAATTTATGTAATGTGATGTAAATCATAACAAGTATTCAAACCATAATAATGTGATGTAAATAATAAGTGTATAGGTCATAATGTAAATGTATGTAATGTGATGTAAATCATAACAAGTGTCCAAATCATAATAAGAGTTCAAACCATAATAGTGTAAAACATGTAAAATAACTCAAATAGAAGGATATCTAGTATGAATAAAATCATATGATCCCTGCCCTAATCCATTTCTCGATCCATGTCCTAACCTAGGGTATCTCGATCCCTCTCCTGATCCAAGTTGTCTCGATCCCTATCCTGTGTCTTGTCAGCCCTACACAAGTTCAAGTACATGTAATTTAATTTAATACACATGTGTACATATATGTAAAATTATCTAAAACTTACAATGTACAAGTTCAATGTGTTCAAGTGTACATAAAGTAATTTAAATTTTTATTATCTAAATGTACCTCAGTTGTATAATGCATGGGATTTCCATCATGCTCCAAATTTCCAAACTCTGAAACAATCACCATATTGCTAGAAAATTTTAATACATATTTTCAATCAGAAGTTAGTTCATTACTTTAAAATCAATTTTATTTAAAATGTATTTACACATGTAAATTTTTAGAACGTAATTTATATATAAATTATTCAAGTACCTATTATATATCATTGAGGGCTCTACCAATCCCACTAATATCACAAGAGTGCAAAGATACCTCAGGGCCCGAATTTGTAGGTGGTATAGTATCAGTGCCAAAAAGAAGTGCACTATACATGACATGAAAAAGATCAAGTGGCGTAGTAACCTCAATGTGATCTGTAACATGCTGAGGACCTGGACAAGTTGCAGGATCAATAGAAACATGTTGCACATGGGAGCCTATAGGATGGTGTGGAATGTCTTGTGAAGTTGCCACCTCCTAGATCTTATGTGTAGTAGGATGTCAATTTATGATAAGGGACGGTACATGATCAAGAGGAATCCCATGCTCCTCACTAATGGATTGGTAAGCTGCTATCAGATCAATAACAGAGACTACACAAACATTACACATAGTTGCACCACTCAGATGGGCAACATCTGATGGTGATGGTAGATCAACACGAATAAATGGATCATAAGTAGTATATGTAGCCTCACTAGGAAGAATAATCTATGGCCATAATAAGTACCTACCAATGCAATCAGATGACATCTAATCAATCTGTGCGGTAACAATGGTAACACTATCAAAAATCGAAGATCTAGTGGAGCATGTTGTTGTATCCATTACTACTACTAATTCCAAACGTTTTGGTAGAACCAAAAGGTTTGGACCAAATAATGCCCTCTTGTTCATTGGAGGTGGAAAATAATGATGTCTATACTGAGGTTTGTCAGAAAACTTGCTTCTACCCTATCCAAAATGTTCAGGAAAAGATGTGTAGTTCACATCTATTTGTAAATGAAACTTTTCATATAATTGTTTGACAAAAGAAAGTGGCAACTCATCATTGTGAGTCCATCTATCACTAGTACAAAAACAACAATAAACTACTGAAAAAATTAATAAAAATTGCTTATAAATGAGTAAACTTGGTCACGTGACCATTAGTAGTTTATTGCCAGTCATATATAATGTGACCAAATTGATGACTAAACCATTTTTAGTCATTTATTGGTTGTTTTGATTGATCAATTTGGTAGTATATTTAGTCATTCATTGTTGTAATCTAGTCACTTATTTAGTCATTTTTTATTCACTGGTATATTTAATTGCTCACTTATTTAGTTGTTGATTTAGTCATTGAGTGTTGTGATCTGGTCACTTATTTAGTCATTTTTTATTCACTGATATATTTAGTCATTGATTGTTGTTAACTAGTCACTTATTTAGTCATTTTTATTCATTGGTCACTATTTTTTGTCAATTGATAGTATATTTAGTTAGTTTAATCATTAATTGTGTCAATTAGTAGTATATTTAGGAATTTTAATTGACCGATATTTGAGGATTTAAGCATAAAACACATAAATACACATCAATCATCAATTGCACATAATAAGACAACCATTGAGAAGGAAAAATCGGTGAACTTTATTAATAAAAGAAAGGTGTTCTAATTACAACTTAGAAATAGAGTATTACAATTGTTATTTTCAGTCACAAGACTGAAAATATGAGTTACAATATTACAAAAAAAATGACTACAAGAAAGAAACTTCTCCAAAAAAAATGACTGCAAGAAAGAAACTTCTCCAAAAAAAATGACTGCAAGAAAGAAACTTCTCCAAATTTTTTTTGCAATGATGGAAATGCATGTTTGAAGCCCTTCAATGCGAGCACATGCCCCTTCATCTCTTAAAACTTCTACAACATGGGCAATCTTCCTGGAGCAAGTTGTAACGTGTAGAATCCAAGAAGGAGAGTGTTGATCGTGTCCCATATATGAAGCTCTCTTCTTCAATGCAGTCAACAATAACCCAACTAGAATCTTTCCTCCTTTATATACAATGTGCCATCTGATATGAACAACATGGTGCTGCCTTTTTTGCCATGAATGAAGTTATGCCTCAATACAACCAATAAAATTACTATTAGTCTCAATTTAGAAAGAATAAAAGTGCATTGTATATTGCAAGTTTACAAAAGCAAACACAACAAAAAGATAAATCAATTAAAAACCTGTAGCCTTATCAACAAATTCCTTAAACAGAGTGTTCAACATAGGCTTGAAATATGCATATTGAACCCTTGATTTCAGAACCTTGTTCAAATTTTAAGAAAGGTGATATACTCAGATTATAGAATGAAGTTGAAATTATAGAATGAAGGATATCAACACTAACCAGAATTGAACAACATTATCAACAAAAATTTCTTGGAAACCAAGCCCAAGAATGCCATCAGACTTAATTAGACAACAAAAATGTCAACCCTGGTTCATGTGTTGTTTGAGTAAAGACCTGCACCATGGAAGAATCTAAATAGGAAGCCTTAACATCCAAAAATTATTAACTTGATGTTTCGCAACAAGTTTTCAAACTGTGACATCATCTTTACTTAAGAAACCAAATATTGATCCACTACCATATTGAATCTCACAAGATTTTCCTTCACAAACAAAAATGATATATATTAATGTTTTAGCAACTTCCTTAATATCCCCATGTAAGCAGACTAAACTAAGTGAGGTTGAGCGTTTGAAGTAGAGTACCATGTTTTTGGTATGTGCTTGACTTTGATGACTTGTATCTTGAATGAAAATAGTAAGCTAGCTGCACTGTCAAACCATTATTAATCATTGTTACAAAAATAACAACAAAATCCTCTTTAATTAAATAATCCTTTTGGATATTTCAGTTAATTTCTAAGAGAGATAATTTCACTATCCAAACATCCATCAACCTATTTACTGTATATAATTTCCCAAAATTCAAAATTTGAATGTAATGAAACTAACCATAATTACCAAAGATTTGATACCAAAATGTAGTACAAAATGAATTGTTTGATATAATGCCTCAGAGAGATGTCATCTCATGGAATGAAATGATATGATTGTAGAATGTGCACAAAATGGATTTTGCAAGGAAGCTCTCAAAATCTTTGAATTAATGAAGCACTCTGGAACAACGACATTGTAAGCTTTGCTTGTATTCTAGATGCATGTAGTCATGCAGGTTTAGTGGATGAGGGATGCACATACTTCACACATTAGTAACCCTTATTGCATTACATATATAGTTGATCATTAGGTGTGCATGGTTGACCTTCATGCCCATGTTGGCTATCTTGAGGACACCCTAAAAATGATTACTGAGATGCTAGTTAAACATTTGGTTCCTATGGATCATATAAAAAATATAGAATGAGTATTCTAGCAACACTACTTTTTTAGTTGGATCCTAAAAATTCTGCAACTTATGTTCTTCTCTAAAACATCTGTGCAGAAGCGGGTAGGTGTGGTGAGGTTCAAATAGTAAGGAGATTGATGAAAGATAGAGAGACTAAAAAGATACCTGCATGTAATTGGATTGAAGGGCATAAAATGGTACATGCTTTTTTGTGTAGGAGACAGATCACATCCACAAACATGGGAGACCTATACAAAATTAGAGAAATTGGCTTGGAAAATGAAGACAACAGGGTATTTCTAGATTCAAGACTTTTACTCAATGTTATGGAATAGAAGAAAAAAGAATCATTTATTTGCCACCATAGTGAAAAGTTAGCAATTTCATTTGGTTTGTTAAACATGGCCCCTAGTACGACTATTAGAGTTGTTAATAACCTTCGAGTATGTTCTGATTTTCACATTGCATCTAAATTCATCTCCAAGATTGTTGCAAGAGAAATTGTTCTGAGAGATGTGAACCATTTCCAGCATTTTAAACAGGGACAATGTTCTTGTGGAGAATATTGGTGATGCTAAATGAAACAATCTAAAAAATAGTCTTACACTATAATAATGTGCACTACATCAAATATCAAGTAATAATGAAGGGACATCCATCAAAACATAAGAACAGGGATTTTTTTTTTCATATGACGTAGTTACAAGTGCCTTGCTAGACATACATGAAAATGTGGAAGAAATATACACAAGGCAAGTGAAATGTTTTTAAAAAATACCTCAAAGAAATGTGGTATTTCGTTTTATAGTTTAACCGTGATATCGCACCATTTTTGACGTGATCCTTGTGGTGATGCGGGATGCTACCGCTACACCACACCGTTATTGCTCGACTTTCAAAATAATGTGGGATGTTATCGCTACACCACATCGTTATTGCTCGACCTTTGTGGTAATGCGGGTTGTTACCGCTACACCGCACGGTGTCTTCTTGGCTCTTGCGGGGTATGCATGAGAAGTATTTGATTTACCGCCATACCACACATTTATTGCTCGGCCTTTGTGGTAATGCGGGATGTTACTGCTACACCACACCGTGTCTTCTTGGCTCTTGTAGGGATGCATGAGAAGTATTTGATTTACTGCCATACCACACATTTATTGCTCGACCTTCATGGTAATGTGGGATGTTACCTCTACACCACACCGTGTCTTCTTGGCTCTTGCAATATGGTGGTATTATGAAACTTGTCGCAACAAGCTAAAAATGATGCTGAATCGCCAGGTTTTTACAAAAAAATATTTGTGTCTCGATTAATTCACCTATGTATTATATTTTAAATGATACGTCATTGGATATGATTCGCTAACAATTTATACTATAATCACAAATATCGATTATATTCGCCAGTAATATTATATTCCTACCATTAATTTTGGGGAAATATCACCACATTAATAAATTACCATTTAATTTCAAGGATAGTTTTGAATAAGGCTTTTATTTAAAGCCATCAAATCATCGCTTAACTTTTTAATCAGACGGTAGCAGGTTGATTTCACAGACTAATACCACATGCCTTTTAAAAGGCTTGTTGAGGCCCGAAATTTGTTTTGGGCCACACGATTAGAGATCTCAAACATGCATGAAAATATTTCACAGAGACTAAAATCATCTCTATTTTTGATGATCACAAAAAGTAACAAAAAAATAGATTTACAAGTGATGAAAAGAAGTACATGAAAAGTATATTATGCTGAACTTTAAAAAAAAAAAAAAAAACTTAACCATTAACTATCCAATACAATCTAACAAAATACAAATATATAATGAAATATTATGATTAACAAAATGATAATTTTAATGGTTATCTTAAGGTAGACAAAAAAAAATTGTGCAAGTGAAAAATAAAACCCTTAGATTATTCTGAACAAATAACATTTTCATTTACACCATTTTCAAGCAACAATTTTTAAAATCCATTCAACTGTACAAAAATCAAATCAAGTCTGCAACGATCTCAAAGATCTGAAGGTTTAAAAATTTGATATTTTTAGATCTATTTTTGGGCGTATCCTACAAAATTCATCATAGAAGGATGGGTCATCACCTCATTTAGAACTGGATTTGGAACTGCCTTTGCTATTTCCATAGAATCGAAAATAGGCCTAACAAATGCTAGAAGAAATAATCTTGTAAACACACAAAAGGAAAAGTTAAATCAGTAGTAATTTACTAATTTTCATTCAACTTTTTTGTAATCATTTTAAGTACCTGATTCTATTGTACTTTAAATATTTATAATATGAAGTTTAGCTATTCAAATAGCTTAAATAATTTTAAGTTATAAAACTGATAAATAGCTTTAGCAATTAAAAAAAAATCCACTTCTAAATTTTTAAATATCTTTACTGTATCTATTTATCGTTGTTAGAGAGTTGTAAACTATGAATTGTCCTCTGCCCTATAGGACCGAGAAAGGAAGAACACTGCCAAACAATGATTGACTCATAAAAAATAAATGATATCAAATTTCCACAATCCATATTGTATATTTGAGTGCAATTCTGGATTTGATTGTGTCCAATTTTTTACATCAACGCTTCGGATCACACTCCGTGATCCATCATCAGGATGCGACCAACAGAGAGCATAAGAAGAAAAATAGAAAGTTGCAAACCTAGAATACCTTTTATAGATCATAAAAAATAGTTCAAAAATAAAGAAAGTTACTGTCAAATGGTGACAAATATCTATCCTCTAAGTCATTTGCACATGGAGATTGAGAACATAGTGAGTAAGAAGTAAAAGAGCACTGGATCATAACATTGCAAAATGGTCATGAGTTATGCAATGAACTTAATTGTTCTTTGGATCACAAAGGAGATCAAGATAATAACCAGCACACTGATGTGCACAAATAATGTTCATGGATTGCAAACTTTCTTACAAAGCAATTACCACAACAGAATTTGAGGTGAATTGCACCTGTTATTTTATGCTGACATGGATATGTTCTAACCTATAGTTAATTGTTGTAGCATAACAAATAGGATAGATAGTTGTTCATATACCATTGTTTCAAATTCTAAATTTCTATACCTTATTCTAGGAGCAAATCACAGGGGGAGTCTATACATAAGACACCATTGTTTCAAACTCAAAATTGTTGGCTCTTTCACAATTGTTTGCTTTATTTATTTGATCTAAGACAACCTGCTGTATAGAAGATGCTCTCAAAATCATAGTAAAATCCTTTATTCTAGGATGACTATTCAGAATCTTCCCATCATAACAATGAACAAAAGCATCAGTCATTAAACTGAACTCTACAAGAATTTCATCAAATTCTACTTTTCCACTCTCTTTTCCATTCTGAATTTTATTCCCAATTTCATCCATGAAGAACTTCCTTAGCCTATAGATCCTGTTGTTAGCCATAACTTTACCAGGTGTCAAGGATAGCTTTGAGTTTTTACCCAAGCAACAATTGATAGTGAGTGAGTTGTTTGAGATTGTAGCTGAGGGTGCAATATCCAATCTTAAAGGCAATTAGCAAAGTAGTAAATGTACAATCAAATCAAAATGTACACAACAAACAAATCACAATGTTATCTTACATAATTCGTTGAGTTTGAAGACAAAAATATCATTGTATCTTGATGAAAGTAGTGACCTTAATGGTCAATCACTAGCAACCATGATTTTAAAACATGCTATTGTGCTTATGGAGGCAACATTTTAAGCAAGGCAGTGAGTGGTGGTTTGGAACAATGGTAGGTATGGACTTGCTTTATATGCATACTATGAAGTCTAGCTTAAGTCAACGTTCTTAGAAGAGATTGGAGGTGGATTATGGAAATCAAGGGTTACCATGATAATGATTAAAGCAAAGACTGAGATCTATTTAAAGGCCACTATCATGAAGATATTAAAGATGTCACATGAAAAACCCTAGCAACTGGAGTAATGAATACAGTGCCAAAGAGGACAGTGTGCTGAGGTAGATTTAGGAGATCTCCATACTATCTAATCATAAGCAAATACATCATTTTTTATTTTTTTAAAATTAAAAGAAATCATTCTAAACCCTATATAGGATACATTGATACTTCAAAAGCATCTATTTTTTTTTTTAAATTAAAATAAATAATTCTAAACTCTAAATAGGATCATACATTGATACTTCAAAAGCACTCGATTTATTTTTTAAAATTAAAAGAAATCATTCTAAACCCTATATAGGATACATTGATACTTCAAAAGCATCTAATTTATTTTTTTAAATTAAAAGAAATCATTTTAAACCCTATATAGGATACATTGATACTTCAAAAGCATCTAAAGGAATTTGAGATTATTCAAATATATTTCAATTAAAAACTTGGATTACAAATAATAGCACGAACAATGTAACCCTTGTTGAGTAGAGCAGTAATGAGATAAGTAGCAATGAATCCTATGCCTCCTGTCATGCACATCTCCTTACCATTCTCTATCATTCTTTACTGAAACACTTCTCCATTTTGGTAGGCTATGCCTGAAAATAAGGTTTCGACGAAGGTTTTAGAGTATGTTTATTAAAATGAAAAATCCATTTTGGTGGGTTACACCTGAAAATAAAATTTTGACAAAATTTTTAAAGCATGTTTATTAAAGTTTTAGAGTATTTTGGTGGGCTATATTCTTGATTCCTTAAATTATTTATTTAAATGGATTGTGACTAAATAAATGACTAACTATTTAGTCATTTTTATTTGTGAGACTAAATAATTTTTAGTCAACGACCAAATTAGTCATTTATTTACTCATTTATAGTTGAGTTGCAAACAATTAGTAGAATTTAGTCATTTTTAGTTATCGTGACTAAAAGTTTTAGTCACCTAGTCATTTATTTGCCAAATTCTACTAGTGTATGATGAGCTTCCAATTATCTAGCATATATGAATGGAGCAACAAGTTGATCTACACACCTAGTCACTGTATATCCTCTAATTCTATCCTTTCCCTTATAAAAATGGAACATGACATTCACATTATCTTGTGAAGCTAATTTTTACCAATAGGTCTCCATTTCTCTATGCCCATAACACTCTTGGCAAGAGATAAATAAAACCACTCAATGCTAAGATCGTCATAAGGATTGTATGATCTAATGGTCCCAATCATATGTAATATCTTATCCCTAATATTCACTAATCTATCTCTATTAGCTAGATTAAGAGAGTTATGAATTGTTTGATCTAAGCATCTTAAGGCATTTTCTAATCTCCCAATACTCTCCTCATATAAATTCAATCTAGCCTGAGCATGACGCGCAGACTAAGGAGAATGGTGAGATGGCTGATCATCAACCATATATATGTATATAAATAAAGATATCTACATTTCATTAAAACAAAATATTTAAATTACAAATTTATCAAGTTTCAAAACCAAAACATTTTTAAATTTCAAATTTATCAAGTTTCAAAACTATTTAACATTTTTAACTTTATATCTAATGAGATAGAAAGTTATAGATCTATGAAATATAACCTTCTACAACTTAGAACAACATAAGAAATGACAACTCCAAAGAGACAATGAGAAAACAATACATGAAGGTGCAATATTTATAATATTGAAGAAGGTTACATAACCAACCAATATGATTCTTTAGTGACTGAAATGTATGCCTATTACAACATGAGTTGTAGGGGCTAGAGAAGGAAACCAAGTTACAAGTTACAAGGTGAACCAATTTTAGTCCAAAACTTTAAAAGTTAAACTAAAATTTTGTGTCAGTTATGGCACAAGAGGATGGGGTTTTTGCATCACACAACATTGCCTAATATGAGGGATATTTCCACAAGAATAAACCAAAGTTCAATATTGAACAACATGGATTTTGTAGGGGATGCATGCTTCGAAATCATACCAAGGATGCTTTCTCAAGAAAGGATCATAGGTCTAAGCAAATCCTAGATTCAGTGCATTTGAATGTGTGTGGATTAATGTCAATAGGATCAATTGTAGGAAAAATGTTCTATGTTTCTTTTGTTGATAATTTCTCTTGCAAGATGTGGATATAAATTTACAAGTCTTAATGACCAAGGATGAGATATTTAGTAAGTTTTACTTGAGTTCAAAGATTTAGTGTTTATCATATACAACCATAATGTTCTCTAACTGAATCAGTTTTAAAATTTAAACATAGGTGAACAAAATAATGTTTTGGATGTTGACACACATCTATACATACATATTGTAGACACTTAAATAAACCTGATTGACATTATACATCTGATTTTGATTAATTAACACCTTTTCTTCCTAAATCACTTTGAACTAACCAATCAATTAAATAATCAACATTATTTAATTAAATTCATCAATTTCTACTATTAATCAAATAATTAAACTTATTATATCAATTCACCTTTCTTTTGACTAATGTTCATCATATTTAATTAAATCAAATCATTTAATTAAATCCCCCCAACTCCTCTCATTTGATTAAATAAATCAAACTATTTAAATCAAATGTCACAACCCCCTAACCCATCCAAGTTAATTAATTCTGAATTAATTAACCCTAAGCTACTTGCTAATCATGATTAACAAATCCTCTAGGTTTTAACTCCACCTTGGTTGAGTCAACCCATGGTCAACTAACCAAGTTGCACATGAAATTAATTTATCCTAATGATCTAATTTCTCTATGTATCCTCACAATGGCATATTCCAAAGAATATTTCTCTCAACCACCCTTTATTCAATTTCCCCCCAAAAAGGCTTTAAATACCTCTTACAAAGGCATTTAATTTCTCTTACATGCCATCTTGTCTCTTACAAGGGCATTCAATCCTCTTACATCCTCACCCACATTCTCTTACATTCCAACCACATTCATTTACTTCTTCTTACAACCTCTCAAATCTTCAACCATTCTCATTAACTTCTCTTACATCTCCTTTACTTAATACATCCCCCAAAATGTGCTCCACCCTCATCCAATGGAATTGTGACAAGTATCACATTCCTATTGGTTCATCTTTTATCCTACATTCACCAATTTCTCTCATTCTTCAACCCTTGAGTTCTATAGATAGAGTCTTCCTCTACACAATATGGATCCACAAGTTGAAACATTCTTACTATAGGCATTTCTACTCCATAGAATTTCACCATTTTCATCATTTTAGCTAGTTTATGTTATCATTTTGCATCAAATCCCACACTTTCAATCATCAACATCATCAAAATTTTATCAAAGGGATTGGGAAAGGGCTTCTTTCCACATCAAAGGAGCACTAATCCCCCTATGGGATGAAGGTTTAGCTATTTCAAGTTGATTGCATGTTGTCTTTGGTTTGTTTATGCTCATTTTCATGTTTTCCTCTTGATTTAGCTAAGAATTTCATAGGGAATGCTTGATTTGTGTTTCTAACATGTTTAACTAGTGTTTGTTGGTCTTGTGTTAGCTTATTGTAGATTTGGTGTTCACATTTTGGTGCTAGAGGGAGGGCTAACCTTTTTATTTTGATAAATTTGGCTTGAAAATACTATTTTTTGTAGCTACAGGAGGGCAATGCCACTTTTGCCTCATATAGCATCGGTTTCGTATTCAGAGCCACCTTTGTTTCTTGTAGAGTGTCACCTTTGTATTCAATTCCGCATTTACCTCATTTCATCGCCTTTGCACGTTGTTGTTGCATCGCCTTTGTAGGAGTGTCACCTTTGTCCTCTTAGGAAACTTGCTAGTTCTATTTTTAACAGATTGCCACTGCTGATATTGCATTGCATTTGTGCTCTTTGTCTATTGTAGAGTGTCACTTTTGCATTTCACAAAAGCTCTGCATATGATTTTAGCGTCTCCTTTGTTAGTTGTAGAGCGTCACCTTTGTTGCCCAACGTCACCTTTGTAGGAAGAGGAGGGAAATTATTTGGAAAACTAAAATCATTTTTTAATGTTCATTGTAATAGCTTAGGCTTTCCAATTCTTCTTTTCTTTTTCTATTTTAGGACCAACTAGATTTACTTTGGGCTTAAAATTAATAATCAAATCAAGCTTCATCAAAGTTGGATTAAAATCGAACATTAGGAACTTACTAGACTTTGATTTTGGGCTAAAATTAAAGAAGACAAACTCACACTTAGCTTTTGGTGCTTAAAACAAACTCACTTTTATTTTGGGGTTTAAAAAGAACTTGTGTCTGCTTTGTTTTGTGATTCTTTGCAATCCTTGTCACTTGAATGCGTATGCACTTCTCTTGTGCCACTCAGCGATCTTGAGAATCAAAAGCATTCCATTGACATTGGTTGTTTAAATCACCTACACACATTTCAATTTGGATCTAAAATTGAACCCTAATGCTAGTGTGAGGAAAGGACATTGTGTGTGTTCCCTCCTTGCACTTTACGTGAATTGGGTGATCGAACTACAAATGTACTCCCTTGATTTTTTTCACCTTTAGAGGGGCCTGCCTAAGAGACACATCCGAAAGGAGAACTCGAAGGCAACTCCAACCAATTTTTTGCTCGAGTTGATATATAAATGGATAAGACTAAACTCTCAAGTCCTCATGGTATGTAGGCCTTAGTCGTATAGTGTCATTCAAAATGGGGTACTACTATAAAGAGTATAAGAGCCCCTAGTAGGATTGATTAAAGCCTTTAATGGCTTGCTAGATGCTCGCAAGGTGCCATGTCCTTGAGTATCCAAACTAAGAACCAACTTGTTTAGTTGTCAAAATCCTTAATACTTGTTGGTGCAAGAATGGTCATTCTAGAGTCACCCCACATTTGTACTATTCAAAGTAGAAACAAAAAAATCCTTAGGATCTTCAGATCTTAAGGATTTTGAGATTTGGTGGTCCCGAGAAGTGTGTGTCGTGGAGGGGAGCCAGTGTTGCCAAATCTCTAATTGTTCGCTTTGTCTTAGTGTTTGGAGAAATCCGAGTGGGGACTGTACAAAGTATGGCCATTTCTAACCTACGATTGTGCAATTTTTGAGTCAGTCAAAATTTATTGCTTGGATCCCAAACTTTGAAACAAACATTAAATAAATCGTCAAAATTTCAAATCCTTTGGAAAGATTGAATATCCTTGAAGGGTCCAATTACTACTACTTGTCCCTAGGGATTTTATCCTTAGAGGCTTCTAAATATTTGGGCTCACATCTTAATTTACTCTCTCCATTAAAGTCAACCTAGGGAAACTATGGCCTTGACTCTTTGATTTTCACATAATGGACCTTGTGAAATAAAAAAGAGCTACTTGACATAGAAATTTAGTTTGAAATTTAAACAATATGTGTTGATGTGGTAAAAATAATCCATTTTAATCAAGATAAAAGACAATTGAATGCCACACATGTGTTTTTTCTCATGATTTCCTGAAAGGTCAAGATTCCAAAGAAAAAGTCTTTATACAAAAACTTCAAGTTTAGGTGTCATACTCAAAATCCATCAAAAGATACATTAGAAAGTGTAACCTAAAGTAATAAAACAAGATAAACAAGAAGGTTACAAGTTTTTATAGACTTATTCTTCTCAACAATCTAGATATGTATGCTCAATTTGAACCACTCATTTAATTCAAACAATTGGTCTCTTGGATCTGAACACTTTGTAGGGAATAACATGTTCTTCAACACCTTGGTCTTGTTAAAAAAGTCTCTCTAGGTTCATCTAGGATCAAAATCAACACTTCCATTTGTCACATCTTTTATCAAATCCCATCTCACAATCAACTTTTGGAACCTTGGAAAAATTATCTATGCTAGACTTTAGGTAAATCCTCAAATCAAAATCAAAATCACTTTGTTTGGCTAGGTGTGTGGGGATGAATAATTTATCACGCATTTAGTTCAATTATCACCCCCCTTTGGACAAGTTTACCCCAAGATAACATCTGACGTCTTGGGATCTACAAGTCCATTATCCAAATCAAACCAAATCAAAATCAAAATCCTAAATCCTAAAGTCTTGTATTCCTCCAAAGTTTTCAAAAATTCAAACATCCATATCATTCACGTCCCATCATTTACATCATCACCATTTTATCCTTAAACACCCTAGATTTACCTTTTTGTACCTAAAGTTTAGATCAACCAAAGGATTTAGAGGTTTACCTCCCATATTCCTAAAAAATATCCTTATTTTATGGTCCAAAAAAGGTCACAACAAAAGAAGATCATGGAGAAAAACAAAGAAACATCTACCTCAAGTGATTTAAGTCAAACAACATCATAATTCAACCCTAGGGATTCTATCAACCCTCCACTTAATCCCCCTCAACTACCACAAGATCTTCAAGAGGGAGGTTGCCAAGTGGAGGATGCCACCAAAAACTTCCAAGGGATGTTCCAAGATGAAATACTTGAACTAATCCAAAATCATGAAACAAACAAGATTGTCAACATGGTCATAAGGCTCAATCCCACATGATACATGTTGGCATTAGCAAAGGAAGGGGCTAAACTCCCTTCTGATTTTGATGTAAGCATTATTGTGGAATAACCTTTTAGGAACATGCCACAAATGTCATTTATGCCTTTGTTCCCAAACATCATTCAACCAGTCATACAACCATCATCATCACATGCCCCAAGTCAACCAATGATTACCAAGGGAAATTCATTACTCCAATCCCTTCAAACACATCCACTTGTCAACAACCGAAATTCAGAGGCCAACATGATCTTGGGTATACCTACCACTGTCCCAAAAGACCCAAAACATCCGTATGTGCCACTCATTTTCCATGATACAAACAATCCCTCCACCTTTACCGCAACATCAACATACCCTCTCGATACTCAAAGTTCTCTCCCCATGATATCATAAGGATACATGGATTTGTTTGGACAAATAGGTACTTTCAATGCTTCATCCTCACTTCCACAAGGGAATACAACACAAATCTTCCCACCCCTCCACATATTGATAGCATTATCTACACCAATTAAAGGGATGGATAAAATCCCTCCATCCAACACATCAATCCTACACCAATCAAATCAAATCAACCCAAGCACAAATCCAATCAACATACCTATCATACCAAATCCTCCAAACATGCCACCGATATTGCAACACTAGGTGGCACCAATCCAAATCTCCCAACCAATTATCACATCATCTACAACACCCAAAACATCCCAAAATATAGTCTCCCAAGGACTAAGCATATCAACCATACCCTACACCACACAAACCCTTGTCATCAATCAGCAAACACCTCAATAAATACCCCAACAAAGACCTCAACAACCCCATGTCATATCATCTCACACCATCCCATAAAATCCACCACCTCCACCTCCAAATCCAAATACGAAAAATCAATACAACATTACATTACAAGCAACTCAACAAGCTTACCAAAAGGCTTTACAACAATTTCAAGCACAACAAGCTCAAGCCCAAGTGCAAGCTCAAGCACAAGAACAAGTGTAAGATTTTCTCCAACAAAAACAAGCCACACAAGTTGCACAACAAGCTCAAGCCCAAGCACAAGCACAAGCTTTAATACAACAACAAAAAGTTGTGCAAGCTCAAGTACAAGCACAAGCACAGGCTCTGCTACAAAAACAACATCAACAAGCACAAGCGTAGGTATTACAATAATATGCCTATCAACAAGCCCAACAACAAGCATTGTTGGCACAACAACAACAAAACAATAGTAAGACCAACAACAAGCATTGTTGGCACAACAACAATAATAGGCATACCAACAAGCATTGCTTGCATAGAAAATATTCCAGTAGACTTTCTCAAACACACAACAAAATTCCTTAAATCTTAACACACAAACCACCCCATTCACCACCCAACTAGCCATACCATACAAAAAAACATTCATTCCACCACTTGATCCATAAAATGATTTGTCCACACAAGTCAAGTTTCTCTCACAACAAATACAAGACATACAATTAGGAAAAAAAAAGAAATCACACACACAAGGTAATTTGTGACCCTATCCATTTGATAGAAGCATTGCTATGGTTCCATTTCCACCAGGCTTCGAAATACTAAAATTTGATAAATATCGAGGAAACGGGAATCCTGAAGATCACATTAGGGAATTCTACATACATTGTATGGAAGTGGCATATGACAATTCTTATTTGATGCGACGCTTCCCTCAAAGTTTGGTTGGTCCAAAAATGGAATGGTTCTCCTGCCTCCCCCCTGGAATCAAAAAGTTCCAAGAAATTGTGGACTTGTTCATAAAAAATTATTCATTTAACTAGGGAATGGAAGTGAGCTTAGAATAATTATCCGGCCTAAAACAAGCCAAGGGAGAAACATTTGCAACATTCTTACAATGATGGCAATCCAGTGCTAGCAAGAGAAAATGGTCTATGCAGGAAGAATAACAAATCAGAACCATCATCTCCAACCTTGAAGGGACCTTGTCCTTTCATCTAAAAATGCAATGTATAAAAACGCATGACCAATTGATTCCCAAAAGCACTCAACATCGAAAGAGCCCTTATAGCGCAAGGGGGTACACCCATATACCAAGATAATCGACCTTCGATGAGTTACAACGACAAACCTCACACGTGGGCTAAAAACAAAAACATCACTAACTATGGTGTTGTGGATGCCAAAGTTGTTATCAGTGCCCCAAGTCCAAATACACAACATCAAACATATATGCAACCACAAAAAAACATGCACAACACTTTGTAAATCAACACATCACAATAACAACCCAACAATCAAGCAGTCAACAACATAAATACTTAAGGGGGACCACCCCCAAAGAACAAATATCCCCCAAAATGAAAATATACACCACTTGGGGAGCCAATTGAGTTTGCCATGCAACAACTGGTACAAGCAAATCTCATCAAACTCCCTATTTATTAAAATTACCAAGAACCTAAAGTTAAATCGTCATGGTATAACATGAAGTACCTCTGTAATTTTCATAAAATAACGGGACATACGACAACTAGTTGTATGGGACTCAAAAATTTGATACAAGATCTTATTGATGACCAAGTTATAACCATTGAACAACCAGCAGGGAATAAAGACCTCAAAATATACATAAATATGATGCCATACCAAAATAAAGGAAACAACAATGGTAAAGGAAAGAGTTATCATAATGTGAACCATATCTATGACTATGTTGTCACATCCTTGGATGAATGGGTAACAGTTGTCAATATCAAATGACTTAGAGCCAAGTGTGGAGTCACCACATGTAGCGAAAAAAATACTATCCCAGGACCTTCACCATCACCTAAGGCACTATCCATGAATCTAAAAACAAACTCTAGTGGTTATAGTGTCCTAGAGTAGTTGAAGAAGACCCCCGACCAAATCTCCATCATGGAGTTGCTCAAAATATCACCCACGCATAAGGACATCCTAGAAAAGGCATTGGATGCATCCTCCGTTCCTACGGATCTTGATGCAGACCAGTTTCAAGCTATGGTCGGACATATCACTATGCCGCATCTCCTCACATTCTCTAAGCATAATCTCCCAACCCAACCATCTCATAACCGTGCACTCCACCTGGAAGTCTTATTCCATAAGAACAAGGTCAAAAGGGTCTTGGTGGATGGGGGTGCAAATTTGAATATTTGTACCCTACAACTGATAAAGAATCTGGGATTCTCAGAAGATGTCATTGAAAAAGGTAAAGGTCTCACCATCAAGGCCTATGATGATCAAGAACGGATGTCCTAGGGCACCATTCAACTCCCCATCCAAGTGGGGCTAACAATCATGGAGACCACTTGCCAAGTCCTTGACCTTGAAATCCCCTATAATATTCTCCTAGGATTCCCATGGATCCATGGGATGCAAGCTATCACATCCACATTCCATCAATGTGTCAAATTCCCCTACTAGAATTAGGAAGTTACGATCCATAGTGACCTAGAACCCTTTTATTATTGCAAAAATCTGGAGGCCCAACATTATAAGATCCCCCAAGTCCTAAAAAATGACGAGGGGCCCACATCCCCTTATGTTGACCCATCCACCTTAGCCTCCACTTATGAGACAAAGATACCTTCCATTCAGAACATCCTAGATGTTAAGGTTGTAATCCAATATAATGGGTGTGGGGACTATAAAATGAAAAAGAGCACCTTTGTGGTAGGAGAGTTACCTCAATCTCCTAGATCTCATGGAAAACCACAACCAATAGACACAACATCTCAGAACTTCAAAGAAAATCCTACTACCTTTAGAAAATGGGGAAACCTAAGCAAAGAAGTGGTAGATGAAAAGGATGTATCAAGCCTATTATATCAAGATGAAAGACCTGTACTTGAACTTCCCATGGAAATGATAACAAAGGACTACAATTAATTTTTGGATGGGGCTACAACAAAAATGATAAGCTTGGGAAAAATGACAATGGCTTGTTAGAACATATCATTCATGAGAAGCACCTAAAGAATCTTGGCCTTGGATGTACCCCTATGAAGTTAACCATTATTGGCAAGTGTACCCCAGTTAAAGAAGTCAAAGCTCCTCATCAATTACCGGTATCCACTGGCCTACCTCTAGCTAACTATACCTTTGATATAACTGACCTATATGATGAGGATTCCTATCTCTTTATGATCACTACTAGTCTATCTAGTCAAATACCCAAGCCACTGAACTAAAACTTGTTTACCCCCAACTCATCGATTGTGACCAACGAGGACCGCCGATCTTAGATACATTTGAAAATGGTGAGGCTCTCTTGGAATTCATGGGATTAAGACATAATCTACCATATGGAGATCATAAGGTGGGGTTTTACATTGAGTTGGATACACATGTGTACTATGGGGAAATGATCGAATCTCTTAGTCATAAAATAGAAAATCTAAGAGTACTGTTTAGATCTCTAAGTGAAAACCACACTCTAGCACTTTCTAATCCAAAAATAGTAAAAAGAAAGGACGTATCCAATGGTGAAAACCTCTCTGAGGCACCAAAGGATGAGGGATTCAATCTTCCCCTTAGTTCCATCCATTAGGAAAAATCAATAGTACTGGTAGAAAAATGCAACCCAGTGAACTTGGGATTTGAGGAAACCCCGCACATCGCTTTCTATGCCGAGTCACTTTTGATCAAGGAACAAGAAAGTCTAGCTGCATTTCTGAAAGAAAGGAAAGTGAATTATGCATGGACATACGTCGAAATGCCAGGCCTTGATCCAGAGGTGGTAGTCCATCATCTAGCAGCCTATCCAGAGGTGACACTAGTAAGACAAAAATTGAGAAAGATGCATCCACAGATTGCCTTTTTGGTCAAATTTGAGCTATAGAAACTCAACGCTGGCTTCATATGACCCATTGATTATCTTGAATGGGTTTCCAAACTTGTATCTATTTCCAAGCCCACTAGGGGTATCCGAATCTACATCAACTTCAAGGATCTGAACAAAGCATTCCCTAAGGATGATTTCCCTCTTCCTAACATAGACATGATTGTAGATATGATGGCGGGGCATGAAATGCTATCATTGATGGATGAGTTTTCAGGATACAACCAGATTATGATTGCAAAAGATGACCAACATAAGACATCCTTCACCTATCCATGGGGCACCTACTATTGGAACATGATGCCATTTGGGTTGAAGAATGTGGGAGCTACATACCAAAGGGCTATGACTTTGATTTTCATGACATGATCTACAAATATGTAGAGGACTATATGGATGACATACTAGCCAAATCAAGAAAGTGTCAAGACCACATATCAATGTTGGGCCCAATCATCCACATACCAGAGGAATATAAGGTTTGACTCAATCCCAAGAAATGTGTCTTTGGAATTACATCAGTAAATTTCCTAGGGTATATTGTATCAATGTGGGGAATCGAAATAGATCCAACAAAATTAAAAGCAATCCTCGATATGGAAGCACCACGAATAGTAAAAAAATTGAGGGGTCTACAGGGAAGGCTTCAATAAATCCATAGATTCATAACACAATTAGCAGATAAAGCCATCCCATACTGTCATCTACTCCACAAGGGGGTAGCATACAAATGGGATGAAAAATGTGATCAGGCATTTAATCAAATCAAAGAATACTTGCTGACATCATTAGTCCTCATGCCACCAATTCAGAACAAGCCATTGATCCTTTACATATCGGCTACAAAATCAACACTTGGGGCTCTCCTAGCTCAGCATGATGAAACATGGAAAGAGATAGCCATTTACTATATCAATAAAATTTCTTGGTGGGACATGAGCTAAACTACACATTCATTGAGAAATCTTGTTTGGAAGTAGTGTTTTCCTCACAAAATTTTAGATATTACATGCTTTCTCATCAAATAAAGCTCATCACCAAGATAGACCCCCTAAAGTATCTACTTTCTAAAGCAACCCTCATAGGATGAATGGCTAAGTGGGTCATGATCTTGATAGAATATGATATTGAATATGTGGAGCAAAAAGCCATCAAAGGACAAGCAATTGTAGATCAATTGGATGAGGCACTTATATATGCGAAGAACCCATTGTTATCAGAGTTTCCAGATGAGTCAATTTTCAACCTTAGTGCAGCAGACCATTGGAAGGTATATTTTGATGGATCATTCACACAACATGGGTTAGGGGTAGGAGTCCTCTACATCACACCTCAAGGGGATTGTATTCCAAAATCATACAGGCTATCTTTTCCTTTCACCAATAACATTTGAAAGTGCGAGGCTCTTGTCATAAGACTTTAGATTGCAGTATAATGGAAAATCATGGTACTCAAGGTCTATGGGGACTCACAACTGATTATCAACTAGGTCGATGATAAATACCAAAATAAGGATGATAAACTTACCCCGTATAAAAAGCTGGTGGAGGATCTCAAGGAATTTTTCATCGACATAACATTTGACTAGATACCAAGGGTAAATAATCAAGCATTAAACACTATGGCTACAATCGGATTGATGTGGAATGACAACCCTTTCCCAATCCCATGGATAAATGAGCCTATTTCGATTGATACTATTGAAGAGAATTGACAAAACCATTGATAGATGTGTATGAAGCATGATTTAAAGCTAAATTAACATGATGCAAGCTATTTTAACATGATCTATGCTAAGATGATAGATATGGGTATATGCAAAGCTAATCTAAATGAAGTTTAAGCTAATAAAGATTAAAACCCTAATTAAACAATATGCTAAATGGATGCATTTATGTTACCATGGAAGCCATTAATGGAAGCTAATCTAATGATGCAAGTAAATTAAGCTAAAATGATGCTAAATAAGTTCTATATATGAGTATAAGTAAAAGTGATTTTAACATCATAAGTTTTGCTCTTAAAAGATGGATCCATTTGTCTCCAAATAGTGACCTATTTATAGGAGGACAAATGAGAAGTGAAGGGTTGAGATTAAAAAAGTTAATCAATGGTCAAAAAAGAAGGAAGATGGAGGTATGGATCATGGACTCTCATCAATGGAAGAGAATCAATGATCACATGAATGAAGGAAAGAATCAAGGGTTCATATTCTTCTAAACAAACACACTTTCAAAACTTGCACAAGAAGTCATGTTGAAAGTTTATTACAAAAAATGAATATTCCCCTTTTCAAATGAGTGAAGAAAGAGAATATTTTTTGGAATATTCTCATGGGTGAAGGAAATTAGATATTTAGTTAATTAAAACCAAATTAAATTGTGCAAAGGAATATTCGATGGGAATATTCTCTTTTTGGAGGAATGTGTAAAGGAGGCATATTCCCTTGCTAGTGGGGGGATTAGATTTAATTAGTAATTTGATAATTAAATAAAATTTCAATCATGCAAATTAGGGAAATTAGGGTATTCATTAAATAATTAATTTATTTAATGAAAAGGGGAAAGAATGTGATATTTAATTAAATAACTTAGGGTTATTTAATTAAATAAGAATACTTTAGGGATTTAAATTAAATAACTTGATATATTTAATTTAATAAGATGAAAGGTTAGCATGAAAGGGGGTGAATTATCCCGATTAGATTAATCAGATCAATAGATGCAAATGACAATTAATTAAATAACTAAGCTAATTTAATCAATTAAGCGAAAAGAGGATGAATTTCAAGATGAAGCGATGTTAGTATATCTAAATCAAGTGCATGATATCATTCAGGGCATTTTTAAGTGTCTACATTTTCCCCCTCTTTGAAGTGAGGTAGCTATTATGTTGGTTCAATGACTGACGGTTTTTAGATTGAAATTGCTGCTTAGATCAATTTTTATTTTTATTTTTTAGATGCCCCACTATTGCTCCAATGAAAGGAATAAGCTGGTTCCTAGCCCCCTTGAGAAATCAGGTAGAAATTTTGAATTTTGGGTTGATTTCTCGACAAAGGTTAAATATAGGTTTATGTGCTAAAATAGGCCCTGGGATGCTAAAAATTGCCTCAAAAGGAAAAAAAATGACTCAAAGTAGGTTGCACAAGGTGGAAGTAGGTAAAATAGGTCAAAACCTTAGCTTTTGGCTCAAATTAGGGAAAACAACCCTAATTTTTTTGCTTCAAAAGGTGAGGAAGGGTCACTTTCATTTCATTTGTGCATTCACACCTTAGAGATTTGTTGCAGTTTGAGCTTTGACCTCTTGACGAAATGGCACAATGAGTGCTCCCATGACACATTTTCGACCGGGTTCAAGAGTACTAGAGGCCTCTAGGTGCAGGACTAGTGGTACACTATCTAAAACCTTCCTTGCATTTTGACATTTTAGTGCATTTATTATGCTTTGAAATTTAGATTAAGGTGGTGTCGCTGTATGCGACGCTATTTTGAGAATCGACAACATTTTTTGCCTTTTTAGCGACGCCATTGTAAATGGTGATGCACTTCGTGATTTGAAATTACAGCTTCCAGATTTCAAATCGTGATGCAGGTGTAATGAGCGACACACCTGCTTGATTTACAATTTAGATTTAGGGTTTTAGATTTCAAATGGTGACACAGGTGTGAATAGTGATGCTAGTCGCAATTTGGAATTTGAATGCATATAGTGTCATTTTTTGGAATTGACTATAGCGATGATTTTGTCATTTAGGGGATAAAACTCTAAACTTAGCCATTTTTAGCAAAATTTGACGTCGTGCATTTCGTGGGTGCAAGAGGCTATCTACTCTTTGATGTCCTACAAGCACAGGCTTAGCATTTTATCTAGACTTGATGATTTTTTTGAGCTTTGATAAGAGCACTTAGGAGAGATTGAATTGTGATATGAAGCCTGCATGCCCGTTGTGTGGACCCATCTTGCTATGATGATAGTGCTATGCGAGCAATGACATGGAGAGATCTCGTCATTTCACCTACCTATCAGCGAGGTGACAATGATGTTGGAGGATGTATGGAAAATTTTGTGATTGCCCATACATGGAGAGCAGGTGATTTACGACAATGACATAGGATATGATGCTTGCCACAAGTTTCTTGACCAGGAGTCTATTGTCTTGATCAACTCACATATTGACCTCAAGATGTATAAAGGTCAGGCGTCGAATTTTAGATTGATCGTTTCCACAGTGATTTTGGGGTTGGTGGCTTAGACCGACAAAGCAAAGCATTCAATCCTAGATGGGGGTTGGCTTGGCATAGGATGCTATTTAGGAGGACCCATCATGCATGTGGGCTAGTGATGTTAGCCTCCCTTTATCATGGTATGCATGACTTTGTGTACTACAATGAAAGAGCGATGGTATAGGGGTCACTCTTTTACATATATGTGCATGGGAGCATATTGCCATGCTCTGATCGATTATCCACATGGTAGA
Source organism: Sequoiadendron giganteum (assembly GCA_007115665.2). NCBI lineage: Eukaryota > Viridiplantae > Streptophyta > Pinopsida > Cupressales > Cupressaceae > Sequoiadendron > Sequoiadendron giganteum. The sequence goes on from CM021100.1 coordinate 621,060,184, forward strand.
TGTGGAGCTAAATGATTTGGTCATTTGGAGATACAAGGGAGCGATCACATTACAACACATAGGGTAGCTCGATATCCCCTAATGGAGGAGAGTCATCAATGAGATGACAGTGTTTTGATGGCGGTCGTGGCTACAGATGCCACCCTGGTACGATGATGTACAATAGTTATTCTTTGCTTGGTAGAATTGATATATGTAGGGTCGTGAGCACACTATGATTGAGAGGTACCTATCAGATAGTGTAGCCAGATAGTTTGGAGAAGGCAGGACAAGCGTGATGATAAGTACATCATTTTTGTGAGATCGACATGAAAGGTGACTTGGGGACACACTATATCGGCCCATGAGGTCATGGAGGGTTTCATACATCTAGTTGCTAGGCCATGGGCCTATGATTAGGGGCATGCAGATGCACAAATGATGCTTGTATATGATGCATGGTTTATACCCCTCCCAGACTTATAGATCCAGTAGGTATACCTCCATGTGGGAGGCCGAGAGGGAGGGGTGCATGCAAAGACGAGGCCAGTAGTAGGATGGGAAGGACTAAGGATAGGACAAAGGATAGGATGGCCAAAATGACCAAAAAAATGATGGATAGGTCCTAGGTGCACCTCAAATACATCAACAACAACCACCCATACAACAACAGTTGGTACAACCACCACCACCAAGGCCAGATCCCTGTGATGTTCAAATATAATAGTTGCAGTAGCAGTTACAAGTTGTGACGGTTGAGCGATACCAGGCTCGACAATAGGTTCTAGCAATCCTAATTGAGAGAGACCAGGCCTGATAATAGAGAGACCGTGAGAGATAGCTGAGGCAGACCTTTGATGTTCAATTGGCATAGGAGGTCGATCGACAACAATAGTTGGAGGTTGTGTCCCAATAATAGTCTCGATAGGCATAGGGGCTGGTTGGACAAATGATGTCAGCACAACTATACGAGACAACAATGGAGGAGGTAGCATATTGGAAGACACTGTATTATAGAGATGTCCCTCCACGTCATTGGCAACCCAATTTTGACCATCAGAGCCACGTGCATTTGAGTGCATCCACCTTAGTTAGGCAACCAAATCAGCTAGGGCATGGTGGTAGAGCCAACAAGGGATAAACCTCCTTTGATTTTGCAGACACCTTTTTGTATAGCCTGATTATTTATATAGATATACATTCATATGCTCATTTATTATAGCCTCATATACATTGTACATTTTGATTGATAGACATACATTGATTTAGATATTGTATCATGATAATCATTTTTTTGATATATACGAGATGATACATATTCAATATGACGTGTTCTTTATTTCATGCTTTATGGATGTATGGATACAAATGATATGATGTGATGCACTTCTTTTATTTATGTGATATGCGATATGTGATGATGATCTATGATGTGATGTCATGTGATGGGGTGAACTCACAAAGTGGTTTACAATTGGAGTGAAGAAGGAAAAGTTGAAAAAATTGAACCCATGCCAAAAAAAATTATTTTTGGGGTTCAAATGAACTAATAGGTTTGAACGAACCTAAAGAGGGTTCAAATGAACATGGGTTTGAGCGAACCTATTTAATTAACTTCCCACCATTCCCACAAAAAAACCCAAAGGAAACCCTTTTTGAAAGGGGGTTCGAATGAACCAGGGTTTGAATGAACCTTGGTTCGAGCGAACCCCCCATTTCCCTCCTCCCCCTCAGGTGGTAAAAAATTCCAGAATTTTGTGCTTCGAAGCTCGAGTTGAGGCTGAAAATGGAGGAGACTTCACAAAACCAACTGGATGATGGTAGTCCTCGAAATGAGCTATCTAACAAATATAATTTTAATATGTTTTGGTTTTATTATGTATTTTCTTTTTTAGTTTTATTAAACATAAGTTTTTCATTGAAAATCAAGCTCTCTATTTTGCACATGTGGAAAAATAGCAGATTATCAAAATAAAATTTTGAAAAATATGTTTAGGTTGGGTATTGATGTCCTTGATCCATTAAAAAATAAATTGAATTTTGATACATACATAATTTTTTTATGTTGTATACAGTCCGACTATGTTTGAATTGTAATTGGTTTGAATCCGAAACTTGATTAATAAAACAATATGAAACCAAATGAAAGTGCTAAATATCGTAGTTAAAAATCTAAATTCAAAAAAATTAGAATTTTATCCTTCATACAAAAAAATTTATGTTGTATACGGTGAGCATCACTCCTTAAAAATGTTGTTTTAAAAAAAAAGCTAGTTTTCGAAGGAGATGGAAAAAGAAGTGCAATTTGATTCCAATTTTTTGAAAAAAAAATAATTTAGAATCTATAGACAAAATGTCACAAGTCACTAGTTTGCATCATCTTCAAATTCCTCACAGTTTAGCCGCTATAGGAGCCTGAAAGTGAAGATTTAGTTAAAAAAGATCAGTTCAGTGTCTAGTTTGCCAAAAAATTGTAAACCGGTATTGTGGGATCACCCGATTCAATGTATGTGTTATACTCCTTTTTAGTACCTTCTAATACAAATTTATGATGTGATGATGATGTTTGCATATGGATGTGGATGATGCTTATAACATGTATGATATGAATGATTATGCAATGTATTAAGATGCTTAGAATAACAAATCTATATTATTCAAAACAACTTAAATGATAATGCAATGGATTACGTTTTTTTGTTATTATGATATGTTGTGATGATGCGAGATGTATGTTGATGATTTGTGCATATAGGATGGATGCATGATGATATTTTTGTGTCGACTATCATGATACTAGGTTAGTGTGGAAAGAAGATAGAAGAAATAAGAATGAATGATTTGACCATTGATTTTGAGATTGATTCAATAAGTCCAACAAGTCCATGATCCACCGAGACTTTATTAGAGATAGTGATGAGAGATGATGATTTTATCATATCTTGGGATTGGGATTTTCCATCATTCCTTATTTTTGATATAACACATAGACACAATGCATCAAGGTATTGAAAACCAAGATGGTGTTGTATCTAGTGTAATGGAATTTGACTTTGCAAACAAATAGGATAGTTCTTGTTCACATCTTGACATACAAAAACCTTATTGGAATGTAAGTTAGAAGCTTAGAATATATCGGGCCAAAGCATACACAATAGTCAACAATCTACCCCAAATAACTTCCCTACACACAACAAAACAAGTATCCACCAAGATTATTTTTACAAGAATACCCACAAGCACACCAAATGAAAGATAATGATCAATGCCCCTTTCCTTTCTCTCTAAATTGTTTTGATAGACATCATCAAGAGGTCCTCAGAATGGGTCATTAAGATAAATCATAGAAAAAGATCAAAGACAAACAGTCAGTGTTATCTATATCTCTTTCCAATTTAACTTAGCTAAGGTGATTTCTAATGTTGATGTCCATCACAGGAAGGATTCATACTAGGACATGTTGATTAGGTGTTTTGATTAGGATGAGGTGTTTGATAAGCTATTGATAAAACTTACTAACTCATTTACCTATAATTTAGACTTTAGATTTTGACACTTAGGTTTTCACTTTACGACTTGCGATACTTGCTTTCTGCTTGTTTTTCCAAAGGTTGAAGGTGATGATTGATTTATTATGGATGAAGGTTTATTGCGGGTAAAAGCGAAATGGGATGGATGGTTTTGGGTTTTTTTTCAGAATATTTCAATGTTTTTGATGTTTTGAAAATGTTTTTGAGGATTTTTTTATCTTTTTGAAAGTTTATGGGAATGTTTTGGTTTTTCAATATTTGAGGCTGTTTAGGTCTTTTGAATGTTTTCTAATGTTTTGGGCTTTTCAATTTTCAAATATTTAGTATTTTTCGATATTTGAATGTTTAAGGTTTTATTGAGATTTTGCAAATTTTTTTGGAGTTTTCTTGAGATAATTGAATGTTTAAGGTTTTTCAAAATTTTCTGATGTTTAGGGGTTTTCTAAGATTTTGACCAAGAACCTAACCTAAAAGACTATCCTATGGGCCTCGGGGGCTCATCAAAGATTAGCCTTTCCTATGTTATACACGCAAAGACCACGTAGTTCAACTAACTTGAAGTATTGACAATGAGATATGAACAGTTGATGGATTGTCAGTTTATTATAAAGGACTCCTAAAGACTGACCTAGGGTGTCTCGGGGGCACATCAATGATGGACTTAGCTATGTTTAGGTTTAGAGACTTGTAGTTCGACAAGGTACTATTTTTGGATTTTTGATGTTTGACCTTTTTAGGGATTTTGATGTGTTTTGGATGTTTTGGATTTGGACTTTATAATTTTTGAATGTTTTTGGATTTTAGCTGTACTGGATTTTGAATATTTTTGGATTTTCTAATTTTGCAAGTGTTTTTGGATTTTTATGAGATTTTATGAATGTTTTTGGGATTTTTGATGAGATTTCCTATAACCTTAAGATATACAAGAACCCAATCTGATCCATGATGAATTCCCCCCAGTGTGATGCAATAGACTACCTTGATATAAGAAGGACAAGATGACCTTAGGAATATGCCAAGTAGTACTAAAGGGGATACAATACTTCAAAATATCAAGCTATGATACAGATGTGGATGGGTGATGGAATAAATAGGATGGACGATGCGATGAATGGATGCAATGCAAAGAATGGTGGGATAAAGAGCCAAAGAATAAATGGAGGTGATTTATTTATGCAAGGCACTTGTTTACTAGGTTTGCACCAAGGTACTTTCCCAAAGTGCCACCAAGGTGGTTTTCACTAGAGGATGATCATTTTTCTTTACTATTTTCAATCTTTATTTTTTTGGATTTTACTCATTTTTTTATTTTTTTGTATTTTCAGATTTACACCCTTCAAGATTAGGCATAATTTTTTTAAAGATGCGGACTATTGGTTGGTTCCTGCAAGGCTTCACCTTCAGGTGTTGTCAATTGATATGCTCCTGATCAATAGCTTGATGTAAAGACAAATGGGCCTAATCATTTACGCTCAAACTTTCCTTTATTGTCCTGATCAGGAAGATTTTTCTGATTCTGCTTTAGGACAAGATCCCCTACTTGGAAAGACTAACACTTGATCTTCTTGTTATATCTCTGTTTCATTTGGTTTTGGTATACTTGCAAGTGATTAAGGGCATCAAGATGACACTCATCCAAGAATTCTAGCTCATTCAACTGAGATACTTTGTATTCTTCATCAGTGATCAGATTATGTAGTGACACTCATAGTGATGGAAGCTCAACCTTAATAGGAAAGATGGCTTCTGATCCATAGACCAAGGAGATCAGGCTTGTACTTGTAGGCATGTAGATACTAGTTTGATAGGCCCAAAGGGTGATATTTAACTGCAAATGCCAGTCATGGCCAACTTCATTGACCATTTTTTTTAGGATTTTCAGAATGGTCTTGTTTGTAGCCTCATCTTGATCGTTGCCCTGGGGGTGATATGGGGTAGAGAATCGATGTTGAATATTGAATCTTTGACATATCTCTTTCACATCTTGATTCTTGAAGGGTGTTATGTTGTCTGAGATAAGGGTTTGTAGGACACTATAATGGTAGATAAGGTAATTAAAGATAAATTTGGAAATTTGCTTCCTTGTTATGTAGATCATAGGAATGGCTTCAACCCACTTGGTAAAGTACTCAGTGGCTGTTATGATAAACTTGTGGCCATTAGATGAGGTGGGAGTAATTTTTCCTATGAGGTCAAGCCCCCATTGTGAGAAAGGCCAAGGTGTGACCATTGGTTGCAAATCCTGAGTTGGGGCACGAATAAGATCTCCATGTTGTTGACACTAGACACACTTTTCCATATACTGATGGGCTTCTCTTTCCATGATTGATCAGTAGTACCTCGTCCTCAATAATTTCTTAGCTAAATTCATACCACTAGAATGGGAACCACATATGCCATCATGTACTTCTATTAAAATGGTCAATGCTTCCTCTTGGTTAAGACATTGTAGCAATGTCCCCTCAATGCTTTAGCAGTATAAGATATCACCTAGGATCATGAATCGGGATGCCTTCTTAACAAAGGTCTTCTTAAGGTTGGAGGTGTTATCATATGGGAGGGTTCCTCTGCTAAGGTAGGTGAATATATCATGATACCATGGGGATCCAGGACCAATGATGACACACACAAACTAAGATTCTAGGATTTTGAAAGTCAGTACGATAAGTTGTTCTACCAAGAATTCACATTGAAGGACATTGTGTGGCATGTCTAACAATGACCCAATTGTTTCCATAACATCTGTTGCTTTGTTATTTATGTGAGGAATCTACTCAAAAGTTATATCAATGAAAAGGTCCTTGATAATCTCTACCATCTTCTTGTAAGGAGTGAGTTTATCATCCTTAGTTTGGTCATCATCATTGAATTGGTTGATAACCAACTAGGAGTCTCCATAGACTTTCAACTCTTGTATCTTCTATTGAACTACTTTCCTTAGACTGGTTATTAGGGCTTCGTACTCAACAATGTTGTCAGTACATGGAAATGATAACTGATATGACTTCAAAATGCAATCACCTTGAGGGGTGATAAAGAGAATACCCACCCCTGATCCATGTTGGGTGAATGATCCATCAAAGTACATTTTCCATTGATCTATTAGATTGACAAGAAACACTGATTCATTAAGGAATTCAGATATCAACAATAAATTCTCTACATAGATAGGTTCCTTTTCTAGTTGGTCTACAATCACTTTTCCTTTGATTTCCTTTGCTCCATGTACTCTATGCAAAATTTAGTTATGATCATCACCCATTTGGCCACTCACCCTGTGAGAGTTGCTTTGGATAATAGGTATTTTAGTGGGTTGATCTTTGCAACAAACTTGATTTGATACAACAACATGTAATTTCTGAACTTTTGTGAAGCAAAAAACACTACTATGCATGCTTTCTCAATGGATGAATAGTCTATTTCATAGCCCACCAAGGTCATGCTAATGTAATATATGCTCTTTCTTTTCCATTTTCATCATGTTATGCTAGAAGAGCACCTAGTGTTGTTGATGTTGCTGAGATATACAAGATCAATGGTTTGTTTGGTATCGGTGACATGAGCACTAGAGGTGTCAATAGGTTGTCTTTGATCTGGTGGAAGGCTTTATCACACTTTTCATCCAACTTCTAAGTTATTTCTTTATGGAGAAGATGCGAAAAAGGGTGAATTTTGTCTGATAGCTATGCTATGAACCTTCTGATGGAATGTAATCTTCCTTGTAACCCTCTCATTTGCTTCAATGTTTGTGGTGGTTCCATGTATAGGATGGATTTTTCTTTTGCTGGATTAATTTCTATCCCTCTTTGTGATACGATGTATCCAAGAAGCTTCCCTGATGTAACCCCGAAGATGCACTTTTTTGGATTCAACCATACCTTGTATTCTTCGAGTTTATTGAAGATGGGTCCTAAGACTTCTATGTTGCTCACTCATTTTATTTTATTTTTCCAAGATATCGTCCACATAGTCTTCAATTTTTGTGTGGATCATGTCATGGAAGATGAGGATCATTTCTCTTTGATAGGTTTCTTCAGTGTTCTTCAACCCAAATGGCATCATGTCCCAACTATATGTTCCCCATGAAAAAGTGAATACTATTTTGTATTGATCCTCCTTGGCGATCATGATTTGATTGTAGCCTGTAAACCATCCATGAGTGACAACATTTCATGCCCAACTATTAAATCTACAATGAGGTCGATGTTAGGGAGAGGGAAATTATCCTTCGAGCATGCCTTGTTTAAGTCTCTGAAATCCGTGCATATTTTGATAGCCCCATTGGGTTTGGAGAATGGTACTAGGTTGGAAACCCACTCAAGATAATCTATCGGTCGGATAAATCCAACACCAAGAAGCTTTTGTAACTCAAGTTTTACCAAGAGTGCTATCCGAGGGTGCATCTTCCTTAATTTCTGCTTCACTGGTTTGACTTTAGGATAAACTACTAAGTGATGCACAACCACTTTTGGATCAAGCCCCAACATATCTATGTATGACCATGCAAAGTTAGGCCTTTGCTCTTTCAAAAATGTTGCTGGTTTTTTCTATTCTTCATCCAATAAGGATTCAACATAGAAAGTGATCTTGGGTGCTTCTTCTATTCCCACATTGACTGGAGTGGCCATTTGCTAGAACTGTTGACTTTTTTGGATGCATTGTACTAAGGGGGAGATTGAATCCCTCATCCTTGGGTGCCTTAGAGAGGTTTTCACCCTCAGATACATCCTTTATTTTTACTATTTTAGGATCAGAGAGTTTCATAGTGTGGTTTTCACTCAAAGATCTACATGTTAGTTGCATGCCATCAATTTTGTGACTGAAGGATTCAATCATCTCCCCGCAGTACACCCCTATTTATAGCTCTATATCAAAACCAAATTTGTGATCTGCCCATGGTAAGTTATTGCAGAGTCCCATGTATTTTGAGATCACTTCATCATTTTTGAATAAATCTAGAATTAGTGGTCCTCGTAGGTCCAAGTCAATGAGTTGTGGGTATATTAGGCTTATTTCAGTCAGTTGATCGCTCGAGGTGAAGGATGTTGTGGATATCATGAAGAGTTCTCAAATAGGTTGGAAACATCAAGGGGGAAGTCATCTAGGGTAGTATCATGGGATGTTGGTAACCAAGAGGGAGCCTCAACCCATTTAGCGTAAGTACCTTTGCCGAGAAGGGTAACCTTGCTAGTAGTACATCCTAAGCCGAGATTCCTTAGATGTTTCTCAGGAATGATGGATTCTAGCAGACTGTTGTCATTTTTTCCTAGTTTCTCATTCTTGTTGTAGCCCCATCCCTTCATTAACTACAAGCCTTTTCTATCATCCTCAATGGGAAGGACAGGGATGAGTCATTCATCCTGATAGAGGAGTTTAGAGACATCATCATCATTGACATCTTTGTTCAAATCCCCCCACTTGGTGAAGGTGGTAGCTACCATCTTGATTATTTTGGGTACTTCATTGCTAGATGTGGGTTTCCCATGAGATTTGGGAGAAAGAGGTAGCTCCCCCAACACAAAAGAGCCCTTCATTAGTTTATAGTTTCCACAACCATCATCTTGGATCACTGCTTTGATATTGGGAATGCTCTGCACAATGGGTGTTTTCGTTTCCGAGGTAGATGCAAGGGATGATGGGTCAAAAAATGAGGAGGGTGGTGTAGGCCCTTCATCATTTTTAGGGATCTGGGGTATTTTGTAAAACTTGGCCTCAAGGTTCTTGTAGTAGTAAAAAGGTTCAGGATCTTCATGGATGGTAACTTCTCTTCCCTTAGAAGGAAACTTTACACATTGATGGTAGGTCGAAGTTACAAATTTTAGGGCATGGATCCATGGCCGACCAAGCAAGATGTTGTAGGGGAGATCAAGGTCTAGCACTTGCATGTGGTCTTTGCAATGACGGGTCCCAATTGAATGGGTAGTGTCATCATGCCTTGTGATACCCTCTCTTGATCATCATATGCTTTGATGGTGGAACTCTTTGTTCTCTCAATAGTATCCTTTGAATAGCCCAAGTTTTTGATCAACTAAAGAGTGCAAATATTTAGACCAACACCTCCATCTATTAAGACTCATTTATCCTTGTTCTTATAAATAATGAACTCAAGGTGTAAAGCATGATTATGAGATGGCTATGATGGTAGGTCTCGTTCTGAGAAGGTGAGAAGATGATTAGTGATATTCCCTACCATAGCTTGAAATTGTTCTATATCAATATCCTCAGGGAAAAATGATGAAGATAAAACCTTCTCTAAGATTTCCCTATGTGCGAGGGATAGGCTCAATAGTTCCAAGATAGAAATCTGTGTAGGGGTCTTCTTAAGCTGATCTAGGAGATTGTACTTGCTAGGGTTTGATGTTGGCAAAGCTGGTTGCACCCTAGATTGAGATGGGACTCCTTGGATGGTGAATTTTACATGTCATGTGGTGACTCCACACTTTGCACTAGGCCCTTTGATGGTGATAAAAATGATGATACTATCATAGGAAGCGAATACATTGGAATAGGTATGCTACACATTTGTGTAATCCTTAGCTTTTCCAGTGTTGTTTCCTTTGCTATGATCTAGCATAGGGTTCTTGTATATCTTAAGATCTTGATTTCTTACTGGTACCTCCATATATATGGCTTCATTCTCTATAAGATATTGGATTATATTTTTGAGTCACATGCAGTTCGATGTTTTGTGTCCTTTAATTTTGTGGAAGTCACAAAGGTCATTTTCATTGTACCAGGGTGGTTTATCCCGTGGTTCTTGGTAGTTTTCAAAATTTGGAAGTGTTATCAGGTTTGACTCTACCAATTTCTTCATGATTGTTTCAATGGGTTTTGACAACTATGTGTAATTACATTTTGGATAATTTTTCTTGTTAGGGGTTCATCTTTGTTGCATTTTGGTGTTATTGATTTGATTGTTTTATGATGGTATTGTTTGTTGCACAGTTGATTGAATGTTAGCTATTTGATTTTTGTGTGGCCTAGGAGCACTTAGGAACACCTTAGTAGCTACCACGCCATCATTCATTATGTTCTTGTTCTTAGCCTAGACATAAGGCTTGTCATTTGAACTGGTTGATGGGCGGTTGTCTTTGTAGGCTTAATTATTTTCTTGTGAGATTAGAGCTCTCTTGATGTTAAGGGCTCTAGGGACAAGCTTGTCATAAGAGGTAATGCACTGCATTTTCAAGTGGAAGGATAGATCTGGATCTAGATTTTCTATGATGATCCCCACTTGTTGTTCATTAGGAATTGGCCACTTTCTCTTACTAGCCCTTTACCTCCATCATTGTGAAAAATTGGTGAAAGGTTCTCCTTTATTTTGTTTGGGAGTTTACAACTCTTCTAAGCTCACGTCCATGTCAAGGTTAAAGGAGAAGTGATCTATGAATTTATCAGAAATTTCTTGGAAATGTTTTGATACCTAGAGGCAATTGGGAAAGCTAATCAATGGTTGGGCCTATCAAGCTTCATGGAAAGAGGCACATTAAATAAGAATCATTGTGGGAAACCTCCATACACATGACGTTAAACTCTTTGATATGGTCCATAGGATTTCTTCTCCCTTTGTATTTATCAAATTTTAGGATTTTAAAACCAAGAGGAAATGGTACCATTACAATGTTTAGATTGAATGGATATGGGCATAGGTTTTATGTATGGGGCTTCTTCATCTTTCCCATTTGGAGATCTTGCATTTCTTGTGATAATGCCTTAAGTTGTGATGCTACATCATCTTGTGGGTTTGGTGGAGGAATATATATTGCGTATTGTGGGATGGCAGATGAGTTGTACATGGGATTCTGATATGATGGTGTGTATTATGGTGTGTATGGTGGCATGGGATATTGTGAGGGTGATTATTGTGTTGAAGTATATGTTCCTAATGTGTTTAGGTTGACAATGTTTTGTTGAGGGTTATAGTAGGAACTTTGTTGTTGTTGTTGTTTGGAATATTACTGAGCTAGTAAGGCTTGTTGTTGTTGTTGTTGTTGTTGTTATTAAGCCACTAGGGCTGCTTGTTGTGCTTGTTGTTGTTGGGCTGTTAAGGCTGCTTAATGTTGTTGTTGTGATGCGAAGGTTGCTTGTTGTTGTTGTTGTGCTACTAGGGCTTCTTGTTGTGTTGCTTAGGCTACTTGTTGTTGTTGTACTACTATTGTTGTTGTTGTTATGCTGCTAGGGCTACTTGTTGTTGTTGCTATTACTAAATGACTTGTTGATAAGCCTATTGTGCTTGGTATAAAGCTAAGGCATGTGCTTGCAATGTAGGATCAGTTGGTTGTTGGGATATCTATGATGGGTTTTGGGTGTTGAGGTTTTGATGGGGTTATAGGTTTTTGATGAGAGGTTAGGGGTTCCCCTGGTTTAACATTCCTTATAAGATTGTATATTGGGATGGAGGAATGTAAGTTTGAGGTCCCATTTGATTTTGAATGGTGAGAGGAACCGTGGGGAAAGATGATGATGGTGCCATTAGGTATTGTGATGGTAATGACACATTACGACCTTGAGTACATTGATTATAAAGGTTCCCTTGACTGATATCTTGGGGATTTCCTTGTGTTAGGGATGTGGTCAAGGTATTACATGGGTTGATGGGGTTCGTGACCAAGGGATTGTGTTGATTCAGGTTGATGATGGATGGGATGGATGTGTTTTGTGAAACCAATGGTACAAATGAATCAATTGGGGGTTGGAAAAAGATGTCTCTATTTGCATTAAGGGTTGACTTTGCATTAGGGTATTGGTATGCCCTTGTGGGTCAATTTGAGACACTTGGCCTATACTACCTTGGGTGATGTTGGGTACACTTGTGGTACTTGTGGGGATGGATGAAGATGGGTGGCATTGGTATGTTGAGGCTGTCATAGATTCATGAAGTGTAAGGGGTTTATTCTGATGTAAGAGATGTTTAGGAATAGGGGGAGCACCAAAGGTTGGTGTCCAAGTGGTGTTTTGAGATGGATTGGTATTTAGGGTACGCACAAGTGTGTTTCTTTCAAATGGAAGAGTATGGCCAAAGTCCTTAGCAAGACTAGCTTCAATACTAGGAATGGATGTTTGATTTAGCCCTAATGATGGAGTGGTTATGCCTTGCATTAAAGGTTGCACAACAAAAGATGGGGAAATTAGAGCCACATTTTATAAGGCTTGATGTTCCATGATTTCCTCCCTAGTAAGTTCAAATGGATTGTTCGTAATGTCTTCTAGCTCATATGGCCCTAATGGAGACGAGGGTTGTTGTGATGGGGTAACTTCACTTCTTGGATCAAATTCTTGAGGATTGGGATCACTTGAGGTGAATGTGACTTCGGTTTTCTCCATGATTCTCCTGTGTTGTGATCTTGTCTTTACCATAAATTTTGGGTCACCTATGGGAGAGTTGTGTTGAGATTTGTAATGTTTAAACTCTCTAGTTGACTAAAATATAGGTAAAAGGGATGATCTAAGTCTTTTTGGAGTAATGATGATAATGGGAGATGAAAAGGTGAATGATGTGGGGTGTGATCTTTGTAAAGTTTTTGGGACAATACTTTTGACTTAAGTTTGATTGTTTGATGTTTGGATAAAGGATGTTAATGAACATGTGAATCTTTAAGGTAGAATCATGACCTTCAAGATAAACTAGTCTAAAGATGATAACTAACTTAACTAAATGCATGGAAAAGGATTCATTTCACATATAAAGTAGCTAAGTTAGGGTTTGGGTTGCTAGATGTCCAAGTCAAAAAGTGGTTGTGTATTCAAAGTTTTTGCAAAGTTTTGTGAAGTGAAGGATGAGTTTTGATGAGGGGGTGGATGAAATGTTGGACCCAATATTGACTTAGAGTGAACCTTTTTTTGATAAGACCAAGGTAGTGAGAAACATGCTAGACCTCTAAAGTGTTCAAATTGAAAAGAATAATATTTTACTTAAATGAGGGGTTCATGTTGAGCATACATGTCAGGATCATTCATTGAAACACGTCTATAAAAATTCCTTACCAATCAGTTGCTGTTATTGTAGAGAGCCACAAGATGTTGTTTGAAAACTTTTGGACTATGATGCCTAAGTTTGAAGTGACAACATGTAGACCTTCTCTTGGTGATTTTGATTTTACGCGATATCATTTAGATAAGTTTCAAGTTTATGGAAAAGAGGATATTTATTGCCATGCGAGAGGTGGTAATATGGGCCTTCCGACCATAATATCGGCTTGTTCCTCTTGTTCATCTAAGTTTTATGCCACATTTCTCCACTAGATGGGTGTTTCCTTTGTTTCAAAAGTGAAGCTTCTCAAACTACTAACTATATCAATTTGTTCAAAGTTTGGTTGAATGATAGCGGGCGTAAGGTTTGGTTGTTCAACCAGAGCAATCAGATGCCAAATGGTCATGTGGGGTTCAATTTGTCAATTTATCTTGATTAAATGAGTTTATTTTTACCACAAACACTTTATCTTTCTTAAGTTTAAACTAAATGTCTATTTCAAAAACATCATAAATTTCATAAAGTATATTTTGTGAAAGGATGAAGTTAAGGGCATAGTTACCTAGGTTAACTTTGGGAAGTAAGGATTGAGATGTAAACCAAAATATTTAGAAGTATTTAAGAATAAATCCTTAGGGCAAGCATCAATATCAAGGTTTTGTCAAAGGGTATCCATACTCAAACCAAAGGGTTTGAAATTTTGAAAATACTTGTTGATGTTTGTTTGTAATGTTTTGGAACTAAGCAAGTGTTAAAAATTGACTCACAATCATTTACAATCCTAGATAGAGTGGGTACACATTTCTTAGTAGGATTACCATCATAAAAAAAGATGATTAATCTATGAAGATGAAATGGAAAAATAGGCTATGTCAAAGAAATGTAATTTCTTGACATGCCAAGGAAAGGATTCCCTTCCCCATTTTCTTTATTACCTTAATAAAAAACTGGACATGGTAAGTAACTTCTTGGAGTAGTTCTACTCCAATGCACTACCTTAAAATATTTTTTAAAAATTAGACTTGGTTAGCCACTACAAACAAGGATTTTAATGACCATATTCAGGATAAACTGGTACCATACATATGGTGATTCACTTAATTAAGAGGCCTCCCAACCCTTAGAAATATCAAAAGGGTTTAACGCATCACAAGGATACTAAGGGAGACATTCGTCGGTATGGGACAACCACAACCAACTAATTAATGAATTTAGTCACAACTGATTATTTATATAGCAAACCGAAATGAAAGCATCACTTGGGTCATTCCCTCTCACAAGTTGGGAGGTTGTCCCTCTAAAGGTAACACATGTTTGAAGCGTAAAATGATTTTCGTCACCCAAGAAGATACTGATTCACCTAACATGTGCTCCAATACGAAAAACCACGGTGAGGATTAGTTCACAATATATAGTTCCAATACCAGATACAAAAGAGGCTCACTGCCAAGTACAAAAGCTCACTGCTTACAAGGACTCACTGTCCAAACAAGGAGGCTCACTACCTATAAAATATTATAGAAACAAAATAGCTTATAGCCATAATATGAATTGATAAAGTCACACCACAAGTGCAGATTTAGTTCCTTTGATGCTCAAAGTATTCACATGCCAACAAACTAATATTTTCTCTTCTTTGCATTCACATTCTACTCACACACTTCACATATCCTACCAACTACACAACTTTAATCTCCAAACCATCTTGTATATATATCTGATATATCCACACACATCAATTAGGTCAGCCTAATTGGATGCAACACATATTTACCAAAAAGATAACTGTCAAATTCATACAAAACTTCTCCAAAAGTAGTTCAACCATAGGCATGCTATATCATGTTAGCTGGGACCAAAGATAGGTCACTTATATATCCACAATACATGTTAAACCATTAACTGATTATTAGGTCGACCATGGATAGGCCTAATAAAAAAGTTCAATCACTAAATCGATGCCAACTTGCTCTACAAATATATGAGCATATGGAAATAAATACATACACACTCCCAATATTCATAAACCTTTTCCCAAAACCTTGAACAATGACGATCACCGAAGGAAAAATGTGGACCAAAATACCAAACCAAAACATCGGAGGATGTAAATGTGTTCTTCATACCGATTCAAAGTACCAAACCAATTTGATACCTCAAACAACATGGTGACATCAATAACAACACAAAGGTTGATCTTCTCCATTCTTCCAACAATCTCCACCTTTGTCATTGATGGCAATATGTGCTGAAAAAGGATGTATCCAAATTTCTCCCCAACAATTTTCTCCAAATCTCTCCCCCTTTGACATCAATGGAAAAGGGCGACCAAAACAAAAGGATGTAAATGTATGTACATGGTGACATTGTACCTTCAAAATTCTAGAGCTCCAATGCTTCTAAAACTATTTTTTTTTCCAAAAACTTCTAGACATTCAAAACTTTTAAAGCTTAAAAAAAACTTTCAAAACCTTTCAAACATTCAAAATTCCCTCTTTGATCATCAATTCAACTTTTCTTCTCACCTTGTTTAATTTCCTTTTTAATTTTTCTTTTCTCTCCTCCTTTTGCTGCCACAACAAAAAGCAACAAAAAATTGAGCATTCAAGATTCAAGTAAAAATAACACTCTTCACCTGAAACACCTTCTTGTATCTTTCTTTGATAACTGGAAAGATCTTCTAGGCAAATACAAGAGAATCTATTTTTATGCACATATTTTCTAGAAAATCCAATAATGTGAAAGAGGATGACCAATCTATGGATGAGCACTGACTTTCACAATCCTCTGCATCATTAAGTATTCCAGAAAGATGGTCTAACTAGACCTCAACAATCTCCTTAACAAGCCAAAAGGTTTTCATCACATCTTCTCGTTGTCTTTGAACAATAATCAACTTTGCTTGCAATTCACCAACTCTCATTCTTTGTTTCCCTTCTTTGTCTTCAAAGATATCAAAATGATTTCCAATGCTATTCATTTCAGATTCAATTGCTTCAATCTTACTTCTAAAAATGTCAACCATAGCAGGCCACTGGAGACAATACTTTTAGATATCTGACATTTCTTTGATGCATTTCTTTGTCTCATTAATATGTTTGGTTAAACTCTGCTTAGCTTTAGCACATCTATTCTCAACCATGGCTTCTAACTTAAATCCTTCCAGGCCTTCTAGTAACATTATTTCTTCAACAACTTCAACTAAATTATCCAACATAGAATCAGAAACACTTGAGACATCAATACCTTTTCTGATTAGATACTCAACTAGAGCATCATCAATCTTGAGTCTGTCCACCGGAGAGGATGCATTCCATACTTCACCATTTTTCTTCATCTTACCTTTAACTAACATTGTATGAATGTCATCTGGATCAAAAGATTCAAATCCAAGTTGGGATTCTTCTTCATTTTCCTTCTCTTTCGAAATGATAATGATGTCTTCCATGATAACTTCTCTCTTCTTAGATTACGGTGGGGAATCACCATTGAAAACTTCTAATTCCTTTGTTCTGGAGGATGAACCCTCCTCAAATCGACTAGATATAATCATACCAGAGCACATATCTTTCTACAAAGATAATAAAAAGGATTTACAAGAATTTGCATTATCTGCCATGCCTTCTAGATATCTATAGATTTGTTTTCCAATGAGAATCTTAGATTCCCACTCAACATTTTCCTTTCCCGGTAGCAAATCCAAGAAGTAGAATACCAGACATGTAGATAAAGACCCAAAATAGAAAGGGTACCCTTCTACGAATGACATATGCACATTTTCAGTAAGATTTTCTAAAATCAAGCCACATAGATCAAATTGCTTATTCTCCTTTACCATTTTGTGCACTAGATACACGACAATAGCCGAAGTGGAACTATCATGATTTCTGAAATAAATTTTGTAGGAGATGCCATATGCAACATACCTTACGACGAGGTCAAAAATAGTATTTATCAACAAGGATCGAGGGTATTTGTTGATTGTTGTTATCTCCTCCACTTCTTTGTGTTTTATAGTTTTCTTTCTGAGAAGGTCTCCAATACTACATAACCCAGTGATATCTTCAATCACTTCCTTTGTGATAGGGTAGGATTTTTCCAACACAATGCTTTCATCCTTGAATTTACTCAAAAGAAACAAGATGAATTCTCTATCAGTAAACCAAGGGAATTCTCCCCACAAATCTAAGCCTAGGGCTTTTATATTCTGCAAATCATCCGACTCTAACCCTAATTCCATTTTCTTTATCTTTCAATGATCGAATTCTTCGAGTTCTACTCCTTTTAGCCTTAGTGGGATATTTTCACTCGATCCTCTATTAAAAGATTCTATTGTAGCACTTAACTTCTTCAAATTCAACAAAAAAATCTTCTTTTACTCTATTCTGTAGTCACAAGAGAAAAACTTCCGTCACTTGTTCTTGATTGTTCACAAAGATATCTCAGAGTTGCTCCAAATTGCTTCAGATTCACTTCAAGATTTTTCCAAGTCGCTCTTAAAGATCTTAAAATGCTTACGTGATAAAAAATAACTTGTAATTTTTTCTTTATACACCATCTCTTTGCCCTAATTCGCATTAATTGTAATAAGCTTCAAAAAGCTGATAAAAACCTTCTTCCATTGCACTAAGAAAACCTAATCCACTCCACAAAAGAACATGCTTGCACTTTTTCTTCTGATTTCTTTTTCATAACCTCTATTCATCCAGTCCTTACAACATATCCTCAGGCCAACATCTGACACACAATATTTCTAGGGGGTTCAAGCAATTTTCTGTTAAGGCTCCCCCCCTAAGACCATGCCAGGTCTAATTCCCAGAGGAATTGTCTACACTAGATAAGGGCACAAACACATCTGCCATCTCTAGTTCTTCTTTCTTCTTATGTATCTTGCTCATTTCTTACTTAATATCATCTTTTTAAATATTTTTCACAAGTTCATCTTCCTTTACCGGAGGAGACTGCTTCCCCTTTTTACTTCTACACACTTTTGAAATAGGTCCCAATTTTTTTGCAATTGTAGCAAACAATATTTCTCTGAATTGCTTGACTTCCATTAAACCTTGATTTGTAATGATTTGCTTTATGTCCAAACTTGTTATAGGTATAACAATAACCATCAAAATATTGATTCATTCTACCTCCATTAAACCAATTCTTCATCTGAGTTCTTCATTCATTAGCTCTATGTCCAATCTTCTTACATGCATAATTTTGTCTGGAGAAGGAACCAAAAAACTCATTCATCCTGCTCCTGCACTTAATTGACATATGACCAAATTTATTACATGAAAAACAAACACCATTGAATGATGGATACCTTTGAGCATTTGGTGGTCTGATAGGCAGTCTTCTTCCTAGATTTATTTTTTGCTTCCCTTTATCTTGTGTCTTTAGATTGTCTATTGGATTTGAGTTCTTCATATTTTCACCAACTTCATTACCTAAACCACCTTTGTATTTAAAAGGTCTCTATTCTGCTATCAATTCATCAAGCTTGGTGGAGATTGACTTAAAATTATCTTCACAGATTTTTGCTTTCTCCAAATCTACTTTCAGATTCATCACTTCCTGTTCAAGCCTTGAGCATACATCAGACTTACTTTGTACCACTATACTGAGACACTCCTCAACTCTCTTCTTTTCATCCACTTTCACTTTTAATGTGGTAATCTCTTCATTTTATTTTTTTAGTTGCTCACTCACTTCTCTACGTCTTTCTTTGAATTTATTTAGTTGCTCTTTCAATTTTTGGATGCATTCATATGCTTCATCAAGATTTTCTTTCAGATCTCTTTTTTTAATTTCAGCCTTGTCAAGATCTTCAAGAGTGGCCCAAATCTCTTCTTTATCCATTTGTTCAATTTGTAGGATAGTCCTCAAGTTGTTAGACTTCCTTAGAGGAACTAGACCTCTGATACCAATTGTTGAATATTTAAGATACTAAGAGGGGGGCTGAGTCCGTATCTTCTTAGACTTATTGAACAAACACCATCAATTACTTTAATGCATATAACAAAGAAGAGCAAGAACAAAGCATGAAATCACACAACACATAAACACAAATTTTACGTGGAAAACTCAATGAAGGAAAAACCATGGTAAGGGATTAGCTCACAATATATAGTTGTTCCAATACCAGATACAAAAGAGGCTCGCTGCTAGTACAAAAGCTCACTGCTTACAAGGACTCACTATCCAAACAAGGAGGCTCACTACCTACAAAAGATTACAAAAATAAAATGGCTTACAACCAAAATATGAACTAATAAAGTTACACCACAAGTGCATATTCAGTTCCTTTGATGCTCAGAGTATTCGCATGCCAGCAGAATAATCTTTTCTCTTCTTTGCATTCACATTCTACTTGCACACTTCGCATATCCTACCAACTACACACCTTCAATATCCAAACCATCCTATATATACATCTGATATATCCACACACATCAATTAGGTCAGCCTAATTGGATGCAACACATATTTACCAAAAAGATAACTGTCGGCTTCATTAAAAAAATCTCCAAAAGTAGTTCAACCATGGGCATGCTATATCATGTTGGATGGGACCAAATATAGGTCACTTATATATCCGAAATACATGTTAAACCATTACCTGATTATTAGGTCAGCCATGGATAGACCTAATAACAAAGTGAAATCACTAAATAGATACCAACTCGCCATATGAACATATGAGCATAAGGAAATACATACATACACACTTCCAATATTCATAAACCTTTTCCCAAAACCTTGAACAATGACAATCGCCAGAGGGAAAATACGGACCAAAATATCGGAGGATGTAAACCTATTCTTCATACCGATTCAGAGTACAAGACCAATCTGATACCTTAAAAAACATGGTGACATCAAGGACAACACAAAGGTTTATCTTCTCCATTCTTCCAACAATCTCCTCCTTTGTCATTGATGGAAACATGTGCCAAAAAAAAAGGATGTATCCAATTTTCTCCAAATATCTCCCCCTTTGACATCAATGGAAAAGGGTGACCAAAACAAAAGGATGTAAACATATGTACATGGTGACGTTGTACCTTCAAAATTCCAGAACTCCAACGCTTCCAAAACTAAAAAAAATTTCTAAAAAATTCCAGACATTCAAAACTTTTAAAGCTTAAAAAAACCTTTCAAAACCTTTCAAACATTCAAAATTCCCTCTTTGATCATCAATTCAACTTTTCTTCTCACCTTGTTTAATTTCATTTTTAATTTTTATTTTCTCTCCTCCTTTTGTTTCCACAATAGAAAAACAACATAAACTTGAGCATTCAGGATTCAAGTAAACACTCTTCACCTGAAACACCTTCTTGTATCTTTCTTTGATAACTAGAAAGATATTCTTCTAGGAAAATACAATGGAATCTATTCTTGTGCACATTCTTTCCAGCAAAGCCAACAATGTGAAAGAGGATGACCAATCTATGGATGAGCACCGAATTTCACAATCCTCTGAATCATTAAGTATTTTGAAAAGATTGTCTAATCAGACCTCAACAAATCTCCTTAACTAGCCATAAGGTTTTCACGACATCTTCTCTTTGTCTTTGAATAGTAATCAACTCTACTTGCAATTCACCAACTTTCATTATTTGTTTCCCTTATGTCTTCAAAGATATCAAAATTCTTTCCAATGTTGTTCATTTCAGATTCAATTGCTTCAATCTTACTTCTAAAATGGTGACATGCTTTCGAAGCATGCATCCTCTACAAAATCCATGTTGTTCAATATTGAAATTTGGTTTAGTCTTGTGGTAATATCCCTCATATTAGGCAATGTTGTGTGATGCAAAAACCCCATCCTCTTGTTCCATAACTGACATAAAATGTCAATTTAACTTTTAAAGGTTTGGACTAAAATTGGTTCACCTTGTAACTTGTAACTTGGTTTCCTTCTCTAGCCCCTACAACTCATGTTGTAATAGGCATACATGTTGGTCACTAAAGAATCATATGGGTTGATCATGTAACCTTCTTCAATATTATCTATATTGCACCTTCATGTATTGTTTTCTCATTGTCTTTCTGGAGTTATCATTTCTTATGTTGTTCTAAGTTGTAGAAGGTTATATTTCATAGATCTATAATTTTCTATCTCATTAGATATAAAGTTAAAAATTTTAAGTAGTTTTGAAACTTGATAAATTTGTAATTTAAAAATGTTTTAATTTTGAAACTTGATAAATTTTCAATTTAAAAATGTTTTGGTTTTGAAACTTGATAAATTTGTAGTTTAAATATGTTTTAGTTTTGAAACTTGATAAATTTGTAATTTAAATATTTTTTTAATGATATCCAAATATCTTTATTTATATACATATATATGATTGATGATCATGCATCTCACCATTGTCCTTAGTTTGAGCATCATGCTCAGGCTAGATCAAATTTATATGAGGAGAGTATTGGGAGATTGGAAAATGCCTTAAGATGTTTAGATTAAATAAGAATACTTAAGGGATTTAAATTAAATAACTTGATATATTTAATTTAATAAGATGAAATGTTAGCATGAAAGGGAGTGAATTATCCTGATTAGATTAATCAGATCAATAGACACAAATGACATAATTAATTAAATAGCTAAGTTAATCTAATCAATTAAGTAGAAAAAGGATGTATTTCAAGATGAAGCGATGTTAGTATATCTAAATTGAGTGCATGATATCATTCAAGATATTTTTAAGTGTCTACATCTTGCCCCTCTTTGAAGCGAGGTACTTGTTACATTGGTTCAAATATTGACACTTTTTTCAGATTAAAATTGCTACTCAGATCATTTTTTTTTTAATGTTTTAGATGCCCCACTAACTCCCCAATGGAAGGAATAAGCTGGTTCCCTGCCCCCTTGAGAAATCGGGTGAAAATTTTGAATTTTGGGTTGATTTCTTGACAAAGGTTGAATATAGGTTTAGGTGCTAAAACAGGACCTAGGATGCCAAAAATGGCCTCAAAAATGCAAAAAATAGTTCAAAGTAGGTTGCACAAGTTGGAAATAGGTAAAATATGTCAAAACCCTAGCTTTTGGCTCAAATTAGGGAAAAAAACCTTAATTTTTTGGCTTAAAAAGGTGAGGAAGGGTCAATTCATTTGTGCATTCACACCTTAGAGATTTTCTACAGTTTGAGATTTGAACTCCTGAGGAAATGGTACAATGAGTGCTCCCACAACACATTTTCGACCCGGTTTGAGAGTACCGGTGGCCTCTTGGTGCAAGACCAGTGATACACTATTTGAAACTTTTGTTGCATTTTAAGTTTTTAGTGCATTTATTAAGGTTTGAAATTTAGATTAAGGCGATGTCGTTGTATTGTGACACTATTTTGAGAATCGGTGACACTTTTTTACCTTTTTATCTATGCCATTGTAAATGGCGACACACTTCATGATTTGAAATTAGGGTTTTCAAAATTTAAATCATGACATGGGTGTAATGAGCGATGCATCTGCTTGATTTATAATTTAGATTTAGGGTTTTAGATTTCAAATGGCGATGCGGGTGTGAATAGCGACACTAGTTGCAATTTAGAATTTGAATGCATATAGCATCGTTGTTTATAATTTGGACTATAGCGACGTTGTTGTCATTTGGGGGATAAAAACTCCAAACTTAGCTAGTTTTAGTGAAATTTGACATCGTGTGCTTCATGGGTGTAGGAGGTTATCTAGCTTTTGATGTCTTATGAGAATATGACTAGCATTCTGTCTAGACTTGATGATTTGTTTGAGCTTCGATAAGAGCACTTGGGAGAGATCAGATTGTGGTATGTCACCTACATGCCCGTTGTGTGGACCCATTTGGTGATGATGAATTTTATGGTGTGTATGGTGGTGTGGGATAAGGTGATAATGGTGTAGGTGTATATGTTCCTAACATGTTCGGTTTGACGATGTTTTGTTGAGGGTTATAGTATAGACCATGTTGTCATGTGATTAGTTTTTGTTGTTGGGCATATTGTTGAGCAAGTAATTCTTATTGTTGGGCTTGTTGTTGTTGAGTTGCAAGGGTTGCTTGTTGGGATTGTTGTTGTTGTTGCGCTACTAAGGTGTCTTGTTGGGATTTTTGTTATTGTTGTTGCACTACTAAGGTGGCTTGTTGGGCTTGTTGGGCTTGTTGTTGTTGTTGCACTACTAAGGCGGCTTGTTGAGCTTGCTATTGTTGTTGTGTTGCTAAGACTGCTTTCTATTGTTGTTGTTGTTGTTGTTGCTGTGCTGCTTAGGCTACTTGATGTTGTTGTTGTTTTTGTTGTGCTGCTAAGGCTGCTTGATGATGTTGTTGTTGTGCTACTAAGGATGCTTGCTATTATTGATGTTATTGGATGGCTTGTTGATAAGCCTGTTGTGCTTGCTATAAAGCTAAGGCATGTGCTTGCAATGTAGGATCATTTGATTGTTGAGATATCTACGATGGGTTTTGGGTGTTTATGTTTTATGTGGGTTATGGGTTGTTGATGAGAGGTTGGGGGTTCCCTTGGTTCAACATTCCTTGCAAGATGGTGGATTGAGATGGAGGAATGTAAGTTTGAGGTCCCATTTGATTTTACATGGTGAGAGGGACCGTGGGGAAAGATGATGATACCATTAGATATTGTGATGTTAAGGGCACATTAGGACCTTGATTCCATTGATTGAAAGGATTCCTTTGAGTGATAAGTAGGGGTTCCCTTATTTTTGAGGTGGGATCAAGGTATTACCTTGGTGGATGGGATTCGTAACCAAGGTGTTTTTTTGATTTGGGTTGATGATAGATGGGTTTGACGTGGATGGTGGATTGAATTGAGTAGCTTGGGTAACCACTTGTTTCGATGTGTCAATAGGTTGTTGGAATCACTTGCTAAGGGTTTCCCTTGTATGAGGGTGTTATCTTGCCCTTGTTGTCCCATTTGAGGCACTTGGTTCACATTACTTTGTGTAACATTGGACACACTTGGGGTATTTGGGGTGATGGATGAAGATGGTTGTGCTCGAAATTTTGAGGTCATTGTGGCATCATGGAATGTAAGTGGTTTGCCAAATGTTGGTGTCCAACTTTTGTTTTGGGAAAGTTTAGTGTTTAATGGAATGGTCATGTTGTGAATACCCACAATTGTGTTTGTTCCTATACATGAAGTGAGACCAAGGTTGGTTCCTAGCTTAGTTGTAAGACTATATGTTAAGGGTTGATTTGGCACAAGGGTGGATTTGGTTGAATCATAGATTGGGTTAACCCTAGTGTCAAATTTTGTGTGATAAAAGTTGGATGATTTTGTTCATATTCAAGGAGTTTATCTTTAGTAATTTGAAGTGGGTTGTTTGTGGCATCTTCTAACTCAAAAGGTCCTTCTTGATTTTGTATTTGTTGTGCAGGGGTAGAACGGCCTCTTGGATCAAATTCTTGATGGTGGATGAGACTTTGGTTTTCTCCATGATTCTCTTGTGTTGTGATCTTGTTTTTACCATAAATTTTGAGTCACCTATGGGAGAGTTGTGTTGATACTTGTAATGTTTGAATTCTCTAGTTGACTCAAATCTAGGTAAAAGAGACACTTTAAGTATTTTTGGAGAAATGTTGATAATTGGATATGGAAAGGTGGATGATGTGGGAAGTGATCTTTGTAAATATTTTGGGACAACACTTTTGACTTAAGTTTTGATGTTTTTATGTTTAGATAAAGGATGTTGATGAACTAGGAAATCTTTAGGGTAGAATCATGAACTTCAAGATAAACTAGTTCAAAGATGATAACTAACTTAACCAAATGCATGGAAAAGGAGTCATTTCACATACAAAGTAGCTAAGTTAGGGTTTGGGTTGATAGATGTCTAAGGCCAAAGTGTTGGTGTGTTAATTTTTTTGCAAATTTTGGTGAAGTGAAGGATGAAATATGATGAAGGATGGATGAAATGTTTGACCCAATGTCAAGCTAGAGTGAACCTTTGTTTTCCAAGACCAAGGTAGTGAGAAACATGCTATACCTCTAAAGTGATCAAACCCTAAGGACTCAATGATTTTGGTAAAATAGAACTCAAATGATTTTATAAATAGGGCCCAATGATTTTAACAATAGAACTCAATGAATTTAGATAATGGAACTCAATGATTTAGAAAATAGAATTTGGACTCAATGTTTTGCAAATTTTTTCCTTGTCTCAATTTGCTTGTTTTGGGGAGTCAAATTTTGAACATACCTCAACGTGGGGTTCAATTTTTTAAGTTTATCTTGCTTAAGTGAATTCATTTTTACCAGAAACACTTGTCTTGATTAAGTTTTCAAACTAGATGTCTATGTCAAAAACATCATAATTTTCACAATGTCCACTCTGTGAAAAGGATGAAATTTAAGTCATAGTTGCCTATGTTGACTTTGGAAAATATGGATTGAGATATAAGTCAAGATATTTAGAAATATCTAAGGATAGAAATCCTTAGGACAAGCATTAATACCAAGGATATTTCAAAGGGTATCCATACTTAGACCAAAGGGTTTGAAAATTTGAAATGAGTTTTTTGATGTTTATTTGTAATGTTTTGGAACCGAGAAAACTATTAAAATAATTCACAACCATTTACCACCTAGGTTTAAATGTCCATACTTGTTGAGTCCCCCACTCAAATTTCTTCAAACAATAAGACAATGTGAATAGTTAGAGATTTGGCAACACTGGCTCCCCTCCATGACACACATTTCTTGGGACCACCAAATCTCAAAATCCTGAAGATCTGAAGATCCTAAGGATTTTTCTATTTCAACAATGAATAGTACAAATGTAGGGAAACTTCAGAATGACCATTCTTGCACCAACAAGCATTAAGGATTTTTGGTAACTAAAGAATTTGGTTCTTAGTAACAAACCGAGAACACCCAACCGTATACATACCCACTTTGCCACTTAAGGCTCTTACTACTAATCCCATTCCACTTAAGGCATGGTACTAGGTGCAATATGTTATATATTCCAAGATAGAAGGTACTTTCTCATGATTTCCCAACCTTTAATATAGCCCACTAGTAAACATGCTTGCAAGAAATTGCCTATGAGTTCCCGTTGCGGGGTGTGACTCATAGTAAGTCCTCTCTTAAAGGTGACACACAACATAAAGTTGTACTTAAGTATTCCTCTTCACCCAAGATCACACGAAGCACAAGGGGATTAGATATGTACTATAAGTGCACACAAACAATGAGGTACACTTGGAGTGTTTCTCTTCAACCAAGATTGCACAAAGCACATGGGGATTGGATACACACCACAAGTGTGTCACAACAAAGAAATCACTCATTCATTTTAACCTCTAAATCTAAGATGAATTCATTTTATGCACCAAACAAAATGTTAAGCTGCCTTGTTCAATTTTAAAACCCAAAAGACAATGGTGAGATGAGGGTTCAATTTTAATCCCATTTGAGTGTTCTTTTTAAACCCAAATGAAAATTAGTGAGGTCCTAAAGCATAAAATGAAAAGCATATGAAATTGGGTTATAATTGCCCCAAAGCATCAAATTCTTGTTATAGTCATAATATTTTAAAATGAGAATGCTTCTTCACTTTTCCTTGTATCGTCCAACCTGCAAAACCCAGTTAGTTTAAAAACCAAAACAAGAAGTTAGAGACATGTTAGTTCAATGAGATGAAATAAAAAATTTAAAGCACATGTCAAAATTTAAAGCAAATATGAGGTTGTTTGGTTCAATTTTATCCAACTTTGAAAGCTAATTCATTTTATCCTTTCAAGTATTTGAGAAACATTTTAAGAAAATTAGATCAATTTTTAAATCATAAAGTGTTTTGGAAAGCTAAACATGAGATCTTAAAAATCCAACAACCTTTCTGCAAGATTAGTCATATTGAATTCATTAAAAATTAAGGAAAATCACGCATTTAAGAGATTAAACCCAAAATTAAAAAAAATAACGAAATTGATGATGGACAACAACTTGAGATAATGACAACTTCCTCAAATCTTAATCAATTTTGAAATCATAAAATGTTTTGGAAAGCTAAACATGAGATATTCAAAATACATCAACCTTTCTACAAGATTAGTCATATAGAATACATTAAAAATTAAGGAAAATCATATATTTAAGAGATTAAACCAAAAATTTCTCCAAAAACACACAAAACATTAAAGTTTGTCCTCCTTCTAGTGCTAGAATGTTACCAATGACATAGTATAGGTTAACTACACCTGATCCATACGAATTCGAGGCATATTTTACCCACTAAGCATCAATCCCAATAAGATAATTCACTGTAAATAAAGACAAAGAAGCCATTAAAACTTGCATTCTAAATCATGAAAGCTTGAAAAACTTGTAATCCAAGACATTGAAACTTATCCTATTGGGGGAGTGGTGTCGTATTGATGTGGAATGGTGACCCTTTTCCAATCCCTTGGATAATGAGCTTGTTTCAAACGATTCTATTGAAGAGAATCGACAAAACCGATGAATGATGTGTGATGAAACATGATTTAAAGCTAAATGAACATGATGCAAGCTATTTTAACTTGATGTATGCTAAGATGATCAATATGGGTTTATGAAAATCTACTCTAAATGTATGCAAACTTTAAAATATTAAAATACTAATTAACAAATAAGCGAAATGTATGCATATATGTTATCATGGAAGCCATTAATGAAAGCTAAGCTAAAATGCAAGTAAATAAAGCGAAAATGATGTTAAATGTGAGTGCAAGTGCAACTAATTTTAACAACATAAGTTTGTTGTTACAAGATGGATCCATTTATCTCCAAATAGTGACCTATTTATAGGAGAGCAAATGAGAGATGGAGGGTTGAGATAAAAAAGGCTAATCAATGGTCAAAAAGGAAAGAATATGGAGGCATGGATGATGAATTCTCATGAAGGGATGAGAATCAATGATGAGATTTAATCAAGGGTTCTCATTCCTTCAAACAAACACACTTTTAACATGTACAAGAGGTCACAAGTTAACTTGTACAAGAAGTTTTGAGTTAACTTACGCATGAAGTTTTGAGTTAACTTGCACATGAAGTTTTGTAAGAATATTTCCTTTTTCAAATGAGTGAGGAGAAATAATATTCTTTGGAATATCCTCATGGGTGAGGAAATATATATTTTGCAAATTAAAAAAAGTTTAATTGTGTAAAAGGGGAAGGAATATTCCCCTTTTGGAGGAATGTGCAAAGGAGGAATATTCCCTTGCAAGTGGGGAGATTAGATTAATTAGTAATTGATAATTAAATAAAGGTTTAATTATGTAATTAGGGGAATTTCATGATATTCATTAAATAAATGATTTAATGAAAAGGGGGATAGTGATATGATATTTAATTAAATAAATTAGGGTTATTTAATTAAATAAGAGGACTTAGGGATTTAAATTAAATAATTAGATTTATTTAATTTAATAGGATGAAGTGTTAGCATGAAAGGGGATGAATTAACCTAATTAGGTCAATTAGATTAATAGATGAAAATGAGGCATTTAATCAAATAATTAAGCTTATTTAATTAAACAAGCGAAAAAAGGATGGGTTTGATGATGAAATGATGTTAGTTAGCCAATGTGATCCATCGAGACATTTTTAGGTGTCTACAAATATCCTTCACATCAAGAAAAAGAAAGAAGAAGCAAAAGCAACCCTCACAGAATACTGCTCACACTGTAGACAAAAGAAGGTCAATTGCCCGTGCAAAAAGTTGGCCAGTATTTTTGAAGATAAGCAAGGTAAATCAGATCTTCATGCATTGGAAGATGAAGATGGTCAAGTATTTTACATAGCTCAATATAAACCATGGTAACCAAGACAAGGTATTCCCCAAGTTCCTTTGAATTATAAAATGTCATTTCCAATCAATAATGCAAATTTCCTTAATTGGAACCCTCAATCTTGGACCAATGTGCAAAAATCATAATGGTTAATGCCTTAATCTAATTGGAATCAACAACAAGAAAACATGTGGCTACCACAAAATTACCAAGGACCTAATTATAATTCTCAATGGCCACCCCAACAAAATCAATGGAAATATTAGTGGCAAAGATGATAGTAGTGGAAAAATCAAAATCTCAACTATCAATAGCCACAACAACAAGCCATAATGCCAAACCCTTCAATAGCTACATCAAATCCACCAAGAGAACCTAAATTGCTAACACAACTTTCACCTAACCTAAATAATAAGCCTGTCCCATAGGCTTATGCTAATGAAACTATACAATACCCCACCTATGGGGTTGAGGTGAGTGATGTACACCTCAGATAAGGGAAGATGTTAGTTGGCCTTCATCTCCTCATATCATTGAATTAATTGATGAGGAACTCCCAATAGAGCCCATGGATTAACAACCTAAGGAACTTGAATCAAATTGGGTTAACCCAACAACCATGTGTCCAAAGCCTCCATTCCCTGAAAGATTAATAGTCTTAAAATATCATTCATAGGCTGAAATCAATCTATTGGGATGGCTCAATGATGTTTACAGCAAAATAACCCTCATCGAAGCTATTAAAAAAGTACCCATTTATACCAAAACAATGAGAGTTTTGTGCCTTATAATATAGGCAAAAAACATAAGGACCCTTAGACTATACATGTCTTAGGACAAATTGTACAGTATATTGGGAAACATAACTATCCCCAAGTATGTAGAACTTGGGAGCCTTGTTGTGGATGCCAAAATATATGAAATTCTCATTAAAAATACCTTAATTGACCTTGGGGAAGCCATTAATGTAATGAACAAATAAACCATGAAATTATTACAACTAATGGAGCTTATACCTACACCTATTGTGCTACAGTTATCAAATAGGTCTACAATCAAACCTGAGGGAATCATAAAAGACTTGGTAATAACATTAGACTCATGGGAGTACCCTGTAGAATTTATGGCATTGTAGTCTAAATCTAACCTTGTAGGATACCCCCTCATCTTAGGCATACCCTGGTTGGCAACTAAAAATTACTTTGTAGGTTATAGGTTTGGTAACATGATCATTTCCAATGGAAATGTGACTAAGAAACTAGTCCTCTATCCACCTGCCCAACCACATGCAGATTTGGAGAAAATTGTATGGTTTTCCCTAGATGAGGAAGACCAATAATCCTTACAAAATTTGATGGCTATTGAATGCAACCCCTTATTAGAAAACCAAGATGAAGATGAACTGATTGTAAACATCATGTAGAACAATTATGGTAGGGACTCACAATAACATGAATATATAACATGTTTGCAAGACCCCCTATAGAACATAATCCCTACCAATACATCTGAGTTTGTTTTTAAGACTTTCCACATCATTATATTCCAAATATATCAAGTCTTGATATTTCATCTATTCAAACATCATCCTTGACTTTAGAGATTATTCCAAACAAGACATTAAATGTAAACAACCAATTTATTGTTGCACAACAAAATTCACTGTTGAATGTGTTGCAAGCACATGTAGTAGCATTTTCACGGGATTACCATGATATGAAAGGTATAGATCCAAACCTGTGCATGCATATCATTTAAATGAATGAAGGCTATAAACCATTTAGGCATCCCTAAAGGACAATGAACCCTGTAGTTTCTAACATGGTCAAAAGAGAATTAGAAAAGTTGTTGGATGTAGGATTCACATATCCAATATCTAATATTCAATGGGTGTATCCAATAGTGATAGTACCTAAAAAAGGAGGGAAACAGAGAGTGTGTGTAGACTATTGTGAGTTAAATGCAACAATTAGGAAAGACCACTTTCCCTTTCGATTCATTGACCAAGTATTAGATTCACTAGCAAACAAGCAATAATTTTCCTTTTTGGATGGATTTAGTGGATATAATCAAATTAAGATAGCCCTAAAGGACCAAGAGAATACAACCTTCACATGCCCTTGGGGTACATATTCTTACTCTGTCTTGCCATTTGGGCTTTGTAATACACCTGCCACTTTCCAAAGGGCAATCTTGAGAATATTCTTAGACTTTGCTAATGATTCTATAGAAGTTTACATGGATGATTTTACAACTTATGGGAATACCTATTAAGAGGCACTTGCCAATTTGAATAAATTAGTACAAATATTTCAAGATCATCACTTATCCCTTAGTCATGAAAAATGATTCATGATGATGACTGAGAGAGTAGTTTTGGGACATTTTGTGTCAAATAAGAGAATCCAAGTGGACCCCAATAAAATTGAGATCATATCAACGTTGCCTATGCCCCCAAAAAAAAAGGATGTTAGAAGCTTCCTTGGCCATGTAGGGTACTACAGAAGATTCATACAAGATTTTAGTAAACTTTCAACACCAAAATTTGTATTATTGTCAAAGGATGTAAAATTTGAATGGAAACCTACTTGTCAACATTCTTTTGAAGCTCTCTAGACAAGATCAACCAAGACCCCTATCCTAAGAGGACCAAACTAGAATCTACCTTTCCATATCCATAAAAATGCTTTTGATTTTGTAATAGGAGTTGTGTTAGGATAGAAGGATGGAAACCTTGAGTATGTCATTTATTATATTAGTAAAAACCTTCAAGGGGAAAAAATCAACTATACATTGACTAAGAAGGAAATGTTAGCAGTGGTTAATGCAATCAACAAGTTCAAACACTACATAACACGGTATTTTATATTCATACATATTGACCATACAACAATAAGGTATCTAATGAACAAACCAATAGTTGGTGGCAGGCTTGTGAGGTGGTTACTACTACTTCAGGAATTTGATTTAACTATTATAGAAAAGCTAGGGAAATCCAATGTAGTAGCAGATTCACTCTCTATACTACCAACCAAATTAGAAGATGTTGTAGATGATTCATTCCAAAATGAGCACCTATTTTCTCACTCCCTGCATACCCCTTGGTATGCATACATAGCCAACTATCTAGAAGCAAGGAAAGCTATACAAACAACCATTAAAAAAGGTTAACTTCATTTTATCTCTACAACATCAATTTGAGTCATAGATGCAAAATGAATATTAACACCAACAAGTAGTTCTTTTGAAGTATTAGTAGATGAGTAGCACAACTCACCCACTAAGATTTCATAGGAATAATTTTGTCACACATTTCACATGCACACATTGTACAGGTGAAATTTGATAATATTTATTTTTTGAACCAATATTAGAAGCAACATGGACTTGCACTATCATGCCACTAGGTGACAAATCTATAGAAGGTAACTTTTATTACATGAGCTTGTGGCACTTGCCTAGTAGTCATTTCATGTACGCCCATATTAATTACATATCTACCACTCCATACATATTCCACTTCATTTCATGTAGTCTATTTCTTCTATACACATGTAGCAATTCTACCACCTTTTTCGATTCCATTGTACCATGCAATAAATTTCACCTCACCCGAAGCATACTTTTTAGAGCCTTTTTCATCGGTCATTCAAATATATTTCCCATGTGTCACACATATGTTTCCACCAATTTCAATCTACCAATGCACAAATTTCATAAGTAATCATGACATATCACTTCACATAAAGCTTAAGGTGACATTCAACTACTTTGCATGAGCTACATTTTAATTCAAACCATTCCTACAAGTACACTACAGATTAATTTATTATAATTAACATTGAAGATTATTGATTTTATGCAAATTATCATTCGTTCATGCATGTCACATATCATATTTTAATTATCCACTACTTCTAATTTTTTTCCTTCGCCCAAACCGTACACACTAAGTGAGGACACTTAGTAACTTTAGTTGGGGGAGGGGTATTCATGATTATTCCTTAGTTTTCTTGATTTTTAAAACTTTCTACAAAACCTTTTCAATGTTTCATTTTCCTCCATTTCCAAAAGACATAGAGTTTAGAAGAGAGGAAATAAGTTTTAAGCAGCTGAATTAAGGAGTGAATTTGAGTGATATAGCATATAAGCACAGTGGAAGTGGTATAATTGGGGTGGTAGAGCAAGAATAAAATAGAGTAGAAAGAATAGAACAAAGCATAATTGTGAAGAGGCTGTAAATTATTAAAGCATTGTAATGGGGGGTGATATCATATGAAGGGAACCGACAACACATAACCTACTATTGAAATATAGGCAATGTTTGAGTATCTTCTAGCAAGCTGGTTAGATGGATTATTTCTTGAAGCTTACATAATTTAATGAGGTAATGATTCAACAATTTTCTAACACATTGAAAAATGATGAGGCAATTATTAGGGGTCTGAAGGTAGATGCATTAGAGGCAGTTGTAACTGAAGTATCCAATTTTCCAAGATCCTAGGAGAGGAGTTTCCAGTAGAGCGGATGCCATTGTAGCAAGGAATGAATTATCCTTGTCAAGAGAAAATTTTGACTCTTTCTCACAAGGTACCAAATGTTTTTCTTTGCCTTGGCTCTTGGCTTCAATAGCTTCTTACATAGTTAAATAATAAACATGTAATGGGCAATAGTCATTGCTATACACAGTCCATTTTAAATTGTTGTCATCTACACCATGATAGGCATGCAAATGTTCCCAAATTTTTGTACATCTTGTTAAAAAGAATGTCTTCTAAATATAAGAGGAAAGAAACCAGTCAACATTGTATTTTTTTTTCTTAGTTACATAGTAGTAAAAAGGAGCCTTAGGATTCAGTTCCCAAATGTATCTTGGGAAGATTTTCTCAACTATAGTAGTATCAAAAATATTCTTGAATTGCCTAATGAAGAAAAAAGAGGCCAAGAACAGAGAATGAACGAGCTTGTTGAGGTTGCTCCTGACGGAGAAATGCCCTCTAGTTCCACTGCTGCATCACCTACCCATAGCAAGGGTGAAGCAAAAGAGAAGGGTTTGTAGGAAACACAACTTGCAACCTCTATTGAGTATCTCATAATAAAAATCAAGCCAAAAATTCCTATTTCTAAGAGGCCACCAGAAAATAAGAAGAGAAAGGGTAGACCTTCTTCTTTTGCATTTGCAAGGGGGGAAAATAAGCCCACACAATCTAGAGGCAATCACATCACCTAAGAAAGAAGGGGTCCATGAGAGGATCAATTAAAATTAGAAAGAAGATGTTTTAATGGTAGAAACAAATGCAGACTCAAAGGGAAATACCCCTGTTAATGAAACAAAAACACCAATTGTAAAACCTTTGTATTTTTCTAGCACTTTTGAATCATATTTAGAAGATATTTTTTTAGCCAATAATATGAGAAGAAGATCTCCAAAAATTCATGTTTCAAAGGTTGTGAATATAGAAGTGACATGGGAGATGATAAATTTTGAGAGAAGGATGAGGAAATTTTTATTGAAGAAAAAAATGTTAATAAGGGATCAAAGGAAGTAATGCAGAGAATAAAGCAGTTGGAGGAATTGTTAAAGGCACACCAACATAAGGATAGTGAGCGGTATGCTAGGATTAAAGAATTGGAGGAGAGGATCCACAAGTTTGAGAATGGGTCAAAATTAGAGATACTAGCATAAATTTCCATGGTAGAAGTAGAGGGGAAAGAACTAGCATCCCAAGGCCCAATTCCTCATATTAAAACCCTCACTGGATCAACTATAGTGTTCCTACGTGTTGAGTTATGGAAGAGAACACAATAATTCTCCCAAGAAAAGAAAGAATGGACAAGGGAGAGAGATGAATTGATACCCAACCACACTAGGGCACTAGAAAAGAAAGAAGTAGAAGTAAAAATGTTGAAGGTAAATATTGA
Organism: Sequoiadendron giganteum; assembly: GCA_007115665.2. Lineage (NCBI taxonomy): Eukaryota > Viridiplantae > Streptophyta > Pinopsida > Cupressales > Cupressaceae > Sequoiadendron > Sequoiadendron giganteum. The sequence continues at coordinate 621,095,351 of CM021100.1, forward strand.
GTAAATATCAGACAATACAATACAATTATTAAAGTGCAAGCCACCTACTAGAGTTTATGCTTTATTCTTGCAAGAAAATTTTTTATGTTTTCAATTTAGCCAATTGATTAGTGATCTTGTAGAAATGAACAAGAAATTATTATTTTTAGATACTTTCTTAAATTCCACACCATACATGCAAGATCAATTGTGTGAGTTCTATCTACATAATTATGTCCTTTCATATGACACTACTTGGAATCCATTGATGTTTGTAGGTGATCTCCAAATAAGAGCATTGGCCTCTTATGTTAGAAATGAGCATCAAAGGGGCACAATTCTACAAGAATACCATGAAAAAGAAAAGTATATTTCCTTCCAACTCAAGAGGGACTCAATGGATCCAAATTTAGTAATAGAACAATGACTAGAACTCTTGGATTATAAATGTGTTAGAAAGAAAATAATGGATATCATAAAACATGATTATGCAAGGATAAAGGGATTAACCATCGAGACTATTAATGAATCCTTTAAATTTTTTTAGAAAATATGGGAATAACTTTCACAAAAGCTAAAAATAAAGGAGCCACACTCTATTTATAATTATGTAGCTATGATTCACGGGTCTCACAAGTACATAGACATTGCGTTGAATAATGGATTTTCTTGTTTTCCACTTTTCCCCAATCCTCCTATCCTCTTGTTTCTAGTACCATACTAGAAAAGGAAGAAACAAGGGGAAGAAGAAGCAACAAAAAAAATAGATTGGTGAAGCTCTCAGATTAGAAAGGCTATTACTTGAAGCAGGTTAAAGGAGTGGACATTGTAGCTGATTTTAGGGAGATAGCTCTGTAGTATAACCTCTAGCCTTAAAATTTGCTTGAGGATAAGAAATGGATTAGTTGAGGGGAGTGATAGGCTTAATTTATCGCTAGATTTCCTTCATTATTTTATGTATTTTCTCATTTCAATTTGCCAAAGTTCACAAACATTTCTAAGACTTATACATCTTTTATACCTTTTATGCACTTTAAACCAAACTTTAGTATGTGGTGATGTAAATATGATATGATGAAATTTGTAAGAGTGAATGTATGGATGTTCATAAAATTTAGTATGATTTTATGCTTAATTTATGACTATTAATGATGTGTATGCCTTAGGATGAAACTAACCTCAAGCAACTAAGAAGAACTATAACCCACAACAACTAGATTTCCATCCCATAGCATAAGGACCGCAAGAAGTTGTAGGGGAGAGGTCGGAATTATTGGAAAGAGACACTACAAATATTATTTGGTGTTGTCACTGATGGCAACCCTAGTTGGTGATTAAATCCGTGCATCATCATTTGATCATACCGGTAGTCAGATTGAAGACAATCAAGGAAGAATAGAGCATTTGACAATTTTGTGTTCATTGATTCACATGAAGATTTTTTGTTATTATTTTGTGTTGCATATCTCATGGAATGTTGTTTGATCTATGATCTCTATTGCTATTGAATCTTAGTGCCTCATATTGATCTGTGTGCGAGTTAGAATATCTGGTTGGTTAATTCTCTGCTTATTAGTACAGAAGCCGACTTCGTGGATATAACATGTCATGGATGTTTGAGAAGTAATTGTTTAAGTATTTTTGTGTTTGTACATGCTAATGTTGATCATTGATATGCTATATCTGACTTTGGTTAGTGCACATTAAGGATTACTCATGATTTGAGCCAATAGTTGTAAATATTTTTTGTGTTCTATTAAAGCTGACATATTGCAATTAAATTCTTAGTCATAGATATATATATATAAGAGATTGATCATACCATTTTGAGATATGTAGAAGGTGTGTTGATGTGAGTTGTGAATCAGAGCAGAGAAGAAGAAAGATAATGCAAAGTTTCACTTGTGCGTAAAGGATTTTTGTTGCGAGTTTGAGTAGAATAGAGCAGAAGTGCAGAATCAGTCTGAAGGACAAAAGATCAATTGTTGAGCCTAATCAAAACTATAATCAAGAATATGTAGATGCTAATCTCTCAGTTCAACTTCTTAGATGAATTTAATCTGATTATCTTTGTAAGATAGTGAGTCTTCTTTGAGCAGTGAGCTCTAGGTAGTGCACCTAAATGCAAGTGCATTCCCCATATTGTAAACTTCATTTGAGTATACTCAGATAATATTGTGGATTGGCCATCCACCGTGGTTTTTCCCCTAACAGGGTTTCCACGTAAAAATTCATGTGTTATGGTAGTTTGTTTTATGTTCATGCATATTTATTTTGAATGAATGTTTTAAATGCTTGAAGGATCATATCAATAAAGTCAAAAATGGCACAACACTGATTCACCCCTCCCCTCTCAGTGTTGCTGGATTCCAACAATTGGTATCAAAGCTAGTTCCTCGAAAGAAGAAGTCTAACAACTTGAGGAGATCTTGGAAAGTGCTTCAATTGATTCAAGCAGTCTTCATCAATAGATTTTGGTGGCCCTAGATGATATTGATCAGTCAAAAGCTGAAGTTCAAAAATTGCAAGCAAACCTCATGGATGTTGAGAAATTCATTAAGTCATTGAAAGATAAAATCAATATGTCCATGGAGAAGAGAAATAAACTCTATGATTAGATTAAGCAGAATGATAGTAAAAGCATTGAAGATGAGCAATTGAGTCAAGCTCTGAAGGAAAAGATAGAAGAATGTGAAAAGCTTACCAAAGATAATACAATCCTAAAGCATGAGATGAAATCTATCATGATGAAGATGACCAAGGAGATTGAAGACAAAAAGAAGAATGAAGAGGAGCTTGCATAGTCCTTGAAAGAAAAATATGAAGTATGCAACCGATTGGACAATGAATTGGAACAATCTAAAAATAATGAGGAAGTGCTTGAAAAATATATTGATGATCTCAAAGATGAACTTGCTACTACAAATGAGTACAAAGAAAAGTTCAAAGTTAGCTCAGCCAAGCTTGATGAACTGATCAACAGTTAGAGGACTAATGGTGACAAGCAAGGTCTTGGTTATGAAGAAGGAGAAAGTTCTAGATCCAGACAAAGGAGATCTAGGCAAGGAAATCAGACAAATAGAGCTGGAAGGAATCCGGTAAGACAACCTAATGCTCAAAGATTTAATGGCTACTATTTTACCTATAATAAATTTGGTCATATGGCTTCTCAGTGTAGAAGTAGGATGAATCCAAGTGGTCCATAATTCCCAGGCCGGTGCTTTAATTGCAATAAGCTTGGTCACAAGTCAAATGAATGCAAAAATGTGTTGAACAACCTTCATAGAGATTTCAAATGTTATACATGCAATATATTTGGCCATACTGCTAACTAGTGTAGATCAAGAGAAAATCAGTGGAACAATTGGTTTGGACAAAAAAATGTTGTGTGCTATAACTGCAACAAATTTGGTCACATTGTTAGATTCTGTTGGAACAGAAAAGGTATGGTAAATCAAAGGAGAAACATGAAGAAGGATGTTAAGGGAAAAGGAAAAGTCACTATAGATGTGATTAGGAAGAAAATGCAAAAGAAATGGGTGATGAAAAGTCCCTTTGATGAAGAAAATGCACCAGCACCAAAATTTTCTTCTGGTAATTCCTCCGGGAATTAGTTTTAGGCCTTTGGCCTAGGGGGAGCTATCAAGAAAATGTATTAACCCCTTGTCGATAACATACACCAAAATGTGGATAAGCACAATAAGCACATAGATACTCTATAGATGCTATTGAACCTATTGGAGAGAATATTATGTAATATTGGAGGTCCGTAGAAGAATTATCTATCACAATGCATGGAAATAGGGTAACCCGATGAGTTAGGGTAAAAGCATTTATTGCGACAAAAAGGGTTAAGTGTGTGAATGATAAAAGGTCATTTTTATCTTTCATTTGTCACTTTGCATTTTGAAGAAAAGAAGTTTGAAGAGCTCTGTGGCAAACTCTGGTGAATTGAGGTGAAATTCAAGTGTGAAGAAGCTTTCAACAATCAAACTCCGATCCGACGAAAAGATATTTATCGACAAAACTTGTGAATTTGTGAATTGGTGAAAATGGCTACTCCATTAGTAGTCGAAGTTAAGGACAGACCTCATCCCAAATTCAAATGAAATCCTTTCAAATCTGTCAAGATAGACCCGTTAGGTTCTTTTTCATTTGTTTCATATGACGTCTTACACATTGAATATATTAGGGCATATATTCACGCAAACATTGAAGATCTAGGAAGCTTAGAACTGCTGAATTTGTATAACAATCACATTATAGGAGAAGATTTCTGTGTTAAACCAGAATTCAAAACCCTAGAAGAGAAGAAATTTACACAGATTATTAAATTTCCCATGTTTGAAGAGAATGAATGGGTTTGATATATCTTGAGCAGAGTTCATGATGAATTCATGTGGTTGAGTATACCCTTTAAGATTACAAAGGAGGCTATAAGTGCCGTTATAGGTTTAAATTGATGGATTGCCGATTTTGAAGTCTGTAAAGAATCAAACAATGACTGATGCAACAAGTTCAAAGTATGACAAAAGAGCCATGATAATTAAAGATATCATTGAAGTGGATGTGAAATTTGCATCGATGATCATTGGTTAGAGGATATATCACTCAAGTCGGGACAATTCTGTGTCCGGTACAACCAATTATGTTGTGTATCAAATGATAAAGGAGAATGCATATTATGACTTGTATGAGTTACTCGGGAGTCAACTGATGGAAAACCTTGGTAAGATAAAGAAGGACAAGAAAAATTCCTTTAAGTATGGTAACTTGCTGTTGTGTTTATTCTTTTATTTCATGAATGAAGTTTTGGGTGTTGGGAAAGTACATTGGAAAGGCAGTCAACGTGTAGCTATTTAGATTAGAGAGATGTTGTATGGAATTGGAAATAGTCAAGCCAGAAAAACTACAATCTGGGGATACTTCAAGAATTTTCAGAGTATGATGCATGCTAGAGAAAGAATTCCTACTTCTATTGTGGAAAAGTATAAGGACACAATTTGTTTTATGGTAGATATTGATCAATGCATGATGGAAGCTGCTGATCCTAGAACAGTCTGGATCATGCCAATGGGATATGAAGTTGAGGAGCACATTCTGGAAATGTATGCACAACATTTATTGAATAAACCTCTAGATCTGATAGAAGAGAGGTTTGGAACTTATGCAGAAAAAGATATATAGGTGCATAATGAACTAATAAAACCTATGACAATCAGAAAAGTAAGAAAAGAGGTGTAAATATTTGTAGAAAGCATGGGAATATCTGCAGAAGCAGTAAGAGAAGCTAGAAAAAGGAGAGAACAAGTTGAAGCAGAAAAAGAGCCAACAAAAATTGAATCTGCTAGTCCAACAACATCCTCTACACAAACTAGGTCAACAAGGAGCTCTGCATCCCTATGTGCTCCTGCAACAAAGGAAATTCCTATGAAAATTCAAACCAAGGTATCCAATAAGAGGAAGAAGAATAAGAGCATAAGAGTCTATGAAGCTGTCTCAGAAGATAAAGAGACCCAGACAAATGAAGATGTTAGAGAAATAAAGCATATGGGCACTCAGGCAATAAAGTTTACTAAAAGCAAGCCCTCTGGTGGAGAAGATAAAGCAAGAAGAAGGTAAAAATTGAAAAACCTGGTATGTTAGTTGAAGAGGTTGAGAAAGCTTTGGTTAAAGATGGAAATCTTAAGACGCTTTGTAAATGGTATGAAACCTTAAATCTAGTCAAAGAACTCTTGAGGAGGCTACAATAAAGAATTTAAATATTTTCAATAAGGTTCTGATTGAAATAATGCCTAATCTACCTAAAAGGCTGTATGAGATTTTGGAAATGAGAAGAATAAATGCTAGAACAAAAGAAGAGCAAATGAGAGAGAATTCTTGCTGAGTTATGTCCAGTGGTGTATGTGGACAAAATGAAAGTAATCCTGAATAAGGCTAAGAAGGAATTCAAGAGCAAGACAAGGGTGAACAAGCTCATGATTGGTCAGACTAAAGAAGTTGCAGAAGAAACTGAACAAATTTTGAGATAAGTTTTGTTAAGTAACATAATTGATGTTGTCCCTAAAGAAACACATGATAAAAATGTCTCATCTAGTTCAGAAGAAGAAGAAGAAGAATAAGATACAACTGAGGATACTCAAATTCCTCTTGATGTGGATAATTCAGAAGTACCTATGCAGACTAATGCTCTTGAAATTGTATTAGTTGAGAAAGTTGAAATTCCTAAAGATAAGCAAGAACCTATAGTCGAGGAAACAGTAGTTGAGGAAAAGAAAGTTGATGTGAAGGAAATTCCAGTGGAAGCAAGAGACACTGCAGAGGCAGTGAAGAAATTTCTGGTTGAGCAAAAGGAAGAATTTGACCCTGAATTGGTTGAAGGTCCTATTGACCTATCCACTTTGACCCAATTCAGAAAATGAAGGTAGCATCATTTGCCCAGGAAAAAGCTAGAGAAGAACTTTTAAAGTCTCACATTGAGGATAATGAACTCTTAAATCTTGCATCTGGAGTTTTGGAGAAAATAATGCCTACTCATGTCAAGGATCCAATCGAATCCTCCTCCGGTGAACTCAAGAAGCTCATTAAATCTGTAAGTACTCATTTTGAGTCACTTGAGAAGTCAGCCATGGTTAAATTTCAGAAGGAATTTGATGTCAAAAGGTTCAATAGATTGAAAGAAATGATAAATAATGATAAAACTCTATTAGCCACCTGTGTGAAGAATATTCAAAATGCTCTATCTGAAGGTGGAAAGATTTATAAGTCATGTTTGTCTTTGTCCAAATTTACTGAGGTCAATGAGAAGAAGCTTTTGATCCTTTAGATGGTGGTGTTGGAAAGCAAGAAGGTGAGGTGATATCTCTACTTGACAAGATAATGAGCTTGAAGAATGACAATGACAAAATTGTGGAAAGAGCATGTGAACTTAGAGGCCTAATTGGTCCGAAGATAGAAATAATGTCAAGTGCATTAAAGGAAGCTGAAGATGCTAAGGCAGTTGGTGATCTAGTGAACCTTGCGTCTGCAGAGATACAATCTTACTTAGTTTGTGGTCACATAACAATTTTGGAGAGTCTCAAAATGGTTTGGGACACAAATTTGATTCTGTTGAAGAAAGATTTTGCAGATATTTTCAAGTTTATATAAGTTGAAGAAGCTTGTTTGTACATAAGCTATTTGTTCATAATAGTTTTGTTTGATTTTTGATATGAAAATTTCTGTCTTTTCCATTGATGTCTGTAGATACCGAAAATTGGTCTAGGCCTGCGAGTACATATTCGACATAATTTTCTATAGTCCGTGATCTTGATTTAATAATGTATATTATTTAATTAACCTTTCTAACACATATTTCCTCTATTAATTAAATACCCCTTTTTAATTAATTCATTAATTCATTATTAATCTTTATTCAACTTGATTAATTAAATAAATCATATTTATTTAATTATGTTGCAAACTAATTAATTCTTCCCCCTTTATCTATCAATTAAATAATTTATTATTTAATTACCCCTTTTATCATATTTCAACTATTATTAAATATAATTAAATATCTTTATTTAATTATTCATTTAACACCCTTTATCTATAATTAAATATTTACTATTTAATTATTCATATTATCCTTTTCAATAGTCAAATTAAATAAATGATCTTTATTTATTTAATTAAGTCTTTTATTTTTGAATGTTGAACTAAATTAACATTTAATTCATATTTAATTATTTATGTCACATTCCTCTATTATTCAGTTATCTAAATCATTCACTCACCTTCTGACTCAAGATCTATTTTTAGTTCTCTAGTTATCTCTGAATCCAACACCTGTTTATCTATACGAGAAGACTCTCCGTTACAACTAGTTGATTAACTAGTTCTAACTCCTGTTTGCATTCGAATGCATTAGTCTTTGAGTTCCAACTTTGACTTTTGCATACAAAGTCTATTTCTTCTATTTTTGGAGATTAAGATCCTGAACTTGTATTCTAACTCACGTTCTAACTTAGTCTCTATCTTCACTCTTTTCTGAACTCGTGTTCTAACTTGTGTTCTAACTCACGTTCTATCTGAGACAGAACTCACATCGCATGGCATTCATCAATCTCATCCATCGATCTCTCTTTCAATCTGAGCCGATCGTTCAAAAACCCAAAATCTATAAAATGACCTATCATTATCATTATTCCTCCTCCCAAAATCATTCATTTTTGAGAAGAGACTATCCTTTGATATTTTGCTTAGACACTCGACAGAATAATACTTGCATTCAAAAATATGAGGGCAAGAATACTGAAAAGGCAAAATGGAGAAGAGCAATAGAGATAATTTGAAGGGATGAACGCATATTCGGTGAGATCATTTTGGTTTTATTAGTTTAGTTTATTTCCTCATTCTTTGTTGTTAGATTTTAGATTTTAGATTGTTTAGATTAAGATTTAGCTTTATTATTCTAGCTTTGCAGAAAATCTATCATGTTAAATTTGGTGAACCCGACGTGAACACGCTTCAAAATCCGCACATATTTTCGTCTTTCCATTTTTCTATTTTCTGTTCTTTTTTGCAGGTTTTCTGTATGGCGCACCACATCTGTTCTGCAAAATGACACATTTGCATCCACGAACCGCATCTGTGAAAAATAGCGACATATCTGTCATCAAAAGCCGCATCTGCGAAGTCACGAACCACATTTTCCTGTCAACAAATTCGCGAACCGCATCCGTCTATCAACAAATTCGTGAACTGCATCCGCCCTTCAACAGTCTAACCGCATCTGGCTGGTAACACTTTTTTTTAACTTTTTTTATCGATTTTCGTGCATCAATATTTTCATTTTTTACTTTTTGGGTTGTTTGGATTTTCGCTAATGTTTGTGTCAGTTGTGTTAAGGAGGAATAACATAGTGTTTTTAGGATGAAGCATAGAAGACATTCAAAAACCTAAGACAATTTGCTGCAGAACGAAAGTTGAAGAACAAAGAACTACTGATAAATTTGCATGCAGGACCTAATGCCTTTGTGTTGATTTATTTATTTAAGAAAGATTTTGTTTGGTAGATAGATAATCATCGTGTGGGATTAAAATGAATTTTCTAATTGATAGATAGAAAATTATCGTTTGGATTAAAAAGAACCACTGTCTTCTTTGTCTGGTGCTTTGCACGTATCTGTAAACCCTTACGATTCAGTACATCGAAGTATCCTCTCCCCTTGTGCAGTCATGCGATCCTAGGTGTAAGAGAAATGGTTGCTGACTCTAAAACTTGGGCCTGTCTTGGTGGGAAAAAATACTCACCCCAAGATGACTCAAACCGGTAGCACGCTAAAGCCAAGTGACTTCCAGCCGGTATAGAAAAGTGGATTCTTGGGAAAAGCCCAAGAATCACGCACACTATTTCGACGAGATGGACAGAAATGGACTCTCACTGACGTTGGATAGTGTCCCATGAATGGAATGCCCCTATTAAACACCTTGTTGTAGAGTTACCAAAATCCTACCTACTTGTTGGCGCAACAGGGTCAGCCCTGTGAAGCCGTCTTATATTCTTACGGTTTATGTGTGGAAATGAAATTTATGCCCTGGGAGTTTCATGGATACAGTAGCCTAGCTGCCCTATATAATTGAGTGCCATGGAGGGGAGCCAGTGGGGTCAAGCTACTAGTCATTCGCCATAAATATGCGTAGCTGGAGAAATCCAAATAAGAATTCAACAAGTATTGTCCTAGAAGCCTAGGTAGTAATTGTTTTTTCAGTCTTAACAGTCCTTCCATCACAAAAACTAAAAATACATTGATTGCTATGTTTTCTCTTTGCTGTATTCATCAAAATCTTGATCAAATAAACAAAGTCAGTCAACAACTTTCAAGAAAAATTCAACTGTCAAAAAACTAAGTTGCATTTGTCAGTTTAAACGCCGCATGTGTATTAGCGAGTCGCATCTGTTAGGGGAAAAGCCACATCTTTCTATCAAAATTTTCACTTTTCATAGTCTGCATATCACGAGTCGCAACTGTCACATTCTAAGTCGCATTTGTGCATGCAAACCCCATCTGTCAGTTTTTGAGTCGCATGTGTGCATGTAAACCACATTTGTCAATTTTAGAGTCGCATGTATGTCGTAAACCATATTTTTCATAGGAAAAAATGTAACTGTTAGAAACACCGCATGCACTGTCAAAAGCCACATCTATCAAAATCTGAACCACAACTGTTAGGTGAACTGCATTTGCCTGTCAACAGAAAACATCAAAAACCGCAAGCTAAGTCCAAAAACATCATTGTCACAATTTGCTTTAGATTCCTAAGATCAACCTTAGATTCAAAACTGGTAAATTTTTCTCAAAATCTTGCATCATTAGGTGTCATATACGTCTTAGTTATAGTAAACATCTTAGTCATAGTCATCCTAAGTTGCATGCATATAGATACTCCCTAGGAGACTGCATATCACAAAATAGATAACTTTCCTCGTCATTGGAAACGTTCATGTTACGGTTTGTCAAAATCATTGAACCTTGTCACTTTAGTCCCATCTAGTGGATCTTTTTAGCTCATTAGTCTAGTTTGAAAAATTCACCTTATCACTGTCCTTGTCATACAATCAGGTTCCTTGGTCAAAAACAAGTCTTTGCATGTATTTTACCCATAGGTGGTAGGTTATACCGTCTTAGACTCATTTATCATCATAGTCTACTCGCATCTTGCATATCGTCCGTCCTATCATACGTCCTTTTAGAAACCATTTTAGCTACATCATTTATTATTTGAAAATCCAAAAACATAGAAACAAGTCATATCAGTTTTTAGACATAGTCTACATTACCCATTTTGAGCAACTTTTTCATGGTCGAAACAAGGTCCCAAAAGAAACACAAAGCAATGACAAACCCCAATGAATTCATCAATCCGTTCGGAAACCAACCATCAGGAAGTAAACGACCACATAAGCCTTTGCTAGAAAAACATGTCACTAGGGACACACATGGTCAGATTTACATAGAAGACATAGACGCAATAGTACAAGATCCTAAATTTGCATCCTTTATGGATGAATATTTGCTAAATGATCCTCAAGCTATCTAGAAAAGTTGCTAGCAGAAGGTGCCAAACTACCCATAGGATTTAATATTCGTACTTTGCAAACATAGTCAACTCAATTGTCCCAAAATGTAACATCAACAGTCTCTATTCCCCAAATAACCGTAGCAATACCAACAGGTATACCAACTCAAACATCATCAATTATAAACATAACCCCTTTCAACATAACACAAGGTTTACAATTCACTGCGGGGGCAACTTCCTCCAACCCCTTTGGCACCAACACGACTGGTAAGAGAACCAAAGTTGGTGGAAATATACCTATACCAAGTCAAAAAATTCAGATAGGAAGCATTCCTATTCCAAATCAGACAATTTAGACAGGAAGCATTCCCATACCAACTCAAACCATTCAGACAGGGAATATCCCTATACCGAATCATAATATTTTGACAGGATATATTCCCTCGCCCAATCACAACCCGTCACAGAACATGGCATACCAAAATACCTACATTGATCCAAATATCACAAACACCATGTCCTTGACACAAGTCGATGTCCTTCAAAACAAAATGCAAGCTCTTCAATAGCAGATGGACAACATGTCTATGTCCGAAAAAAGAACTATCTTAGCGCAAGACCTATGTCCATGTCCATTTGACAAAGCGCTCTATATGACACCTTTCCCCCATGGATATATTATACCGGTTTTGCCTAAGTATAATGGGAGAAAGAATCCTTTATAACACATTAGAGAGTTCCCAACAACATGCATGGACATAGCGTATGACCCCACATACTTGATGAGACTATTTCCATGAACCCTTGTTGGGATAGGATTGGAATGGTTCTCTAAATTACCATATGGTATACGATCTTGGGGCGAATTAGCTGAGAATTTTATCGAACATTTCAACTTTAACATAGACAATGAGGTAACAATTGCAACCTTGTGCCACACGACACAAGAAGATGGTGAAACTTTCACCACTTTCTTCCAGAGATGGCGAAGTCTAGCTAGTAGATGTCCAGTTGAAATACCCGAAAAACAAAAGGTCACAATATTCCTAGAGAACATCAACCCCAAATTGCGAAGTGATCTAAGGGTACACTATTGTACTTCATTCTCAGACTTGGTACAAAAGGGAATCATCCTTGAGAAAGGCCTTATAGACAAAGGAGAAATGAAAGTACTAGGCAGAAATCCGGTTGTCCAACATCAAAACGTGCCAAATGATAGAAACAAATTCTAGTCTAGAAATAAGAATGTTACAAATGAAGGCATTGTTGATGCTAAACATATACACACAGGACCACTTATCACCCTTAGAGATTACAATCCCAATCAAAACATGATGAATAGTCTAGATCAACAAGCTAACTATGTCCAAAATTCACAACAACAAAGGAGATTTCCTACACATGAATTTACACCTTTAGGACAACCAATCGAGAATATTTTCAAAGAGTTGATTAAACATAATCTTATCAAACCTTTGGAACCAAGAGAATACGATCTTGGACAGTTCAAACCTTCATGGTGGGATGATAACTCTTTTTGTGACTATCATCGAACCAAAGGGAACAACCTTCAGCAATGTTGTCAACTCAAGAACATCATACAAGACTTTGTTGAAAATGGAACCATCGAGGTTGGCGGGCAGAAAAACACTAAGAACAGTGATCATAAGGTCTTCATGGACCCGTTACATGACCACACAAAAGGAAAAGCCTCAAGTTCGGGACCCTAGAATAGATTATCGGCCAACTATAACAATACCAAGTATGACTATGGTAAAGGAACGATCATAAATCACCTCCGAGCCGCAAACGAGAATGTCAATACCTTCACCATTAAGAAGCATCCATAATATAATGTGAACACATGCAGAACTAAGATTACTATTCCCGATCCTTCTTCTGAGCCAACTACACAAGCTTCCAAGTTCAAGTACAACCTTCTTGACCAATTGAGTAAAACCCCCGCGCAAATATCTATCTTGGAATTGTTGACCTTATCGCCTGGGCATCAAGCCATTCTTGACAAAGCTCTACAAAATACATCTGTTCCTACAGAATTAGATGTAAATCATTTTGAAGAAATGGTGGGATATTTGACTAGCTCGCATCATGCCACATTTTCCCAACATGATTACTCAACTGAAAAATATGATCATAATGACCCCTTACATCTTGAAGTTCTAGTCCATCAAAACAAAGTCTGACGAGTCTTGGTAGATGGAGGAGCAGGTTTGAACCTGCGTACCCTTAAGTTGGTTAAGGCATTAGGATTCTCAGAAGACATTGTAGATACCTCTAAGAGTATAGTCATCAAGGCTTAAAATTATGAGGAAAGATCGTCCAAAGGAGTTGTCACACTCCCTATCTGAATTGGCCTAGCAATCATGAACACCAGCTTCCAAGTCTTGGATCTCACCCTCCCATACAACTTGTCGTTAGGTAGACCTTGGATACACACAATGAAAGTTGTACCTTCAACATACCACCAATGTCTCAAGTTCCCGTATAATGGCACATTGATCACTATTGATGGTGATCTAGATCCTTTTTAGTATTGTACAAGCCTAAGGGAAATTCCACAATGAAAAGTACCAGTTAACCAAGAAGCTTCATCATCCACTTTATCCCAATACGTTGACCCATCATGTCTCACTAAGTCCATTTCATTCAAACCACCATCATCCACTCCTAAACTCAAGATCCAAGACAAGGGCTATGGCGAATATAATATAAAGGCTTTATACTATGTCAGTCAACTAATTTCACCTAAGGCATATGGCCTACCCATGGCAGATAGAAGGCAGTTAGTGGTCACATTTCATGTTCCCCATACAATGACATTAACCAAATGGGGAGAGTTAAGTGAAGAAATTATGGATCAAGGCGATTCCTGGTTATATCAAGAAGAACATGAATACCCCTCCCCGTCTATTCAAATAGCCAAGGACCAGTATGGAAAAGGATTTAAGATAATACAAAATGAAGGCTATGATGGGTATAGTGGGTTAGGACTATATCAAAATGGAAGGACATAACCGATTACTGTCTACCCACGACCGAAATACTTAGGGCTAGGGTGTCAACCGCTTAGAATTGGGTGTCTTGGTACTTCGTCATCTTTTCAAGAGGAAGTGAGTGCTTACGCAGACATCGAGACATCTCATGAACCACTTCCCCCAGTTTAGGACAAACCCCCACTTTATGACAAACCTCCAATCTATGATGAATCCCCTTACTCAAGCGATGGTGAATGGGAGTCCCTTTCATCTACTAGTACCATGAACATAGATGCCTTATTTGGAGAATTGAACCTAAACGTGAAACCTGAACCACAACCATCTAGTCCTCGTCCTAAGAAGCACTTGTTAAAAAAAGAATGGCAAGAGAACTATTATTGGGAAACCCTTGATCGTGCATCTTGGGCACCTGACAAGCCATCTTTTGATGAATCTGCCCTTACTATAGTCCCACATCAGAGTATACCTACACCTAGGAAGAAGAATAAGAAGGAGTTAGTCCAAAACTTCTGCGACCATGTCAACCATTATGTATTCACCTTGTCAGCAGCTACCTTTAAAAACTCCAATGATGACATGCCCCTTATATATCCCGAACTTATCGATTGGGATCAACAAGGTACACCTATCATAGATACATTCGAGAACGACGAAGCAATTGTTGAGTTCATGGGACTTAGAGAAGGCATACCAAGAGGGGATCATAAAGCAGGTTTTACCATAGACTTGGACGATAAAGTGTACTTTGGGGAGTCTATTTACACCTCTAGTTGTAAAAATGAGAATGAAAAGAAAAAGGACAATGAAAATAGAAATGATGAGTCCCTAGGTGAAAACCACAAGGCGCCTTTGGACCAAGAAAAAGTCAAAATAAAGGACGTATCCGAGGGCGAAAACCTCTCAGAGGCACCCAAGGATAGAGGTTAAATATTCTCCCCGTTGAATAGGAAATGTCACCAATGCTAGTAGAAGAATCTGTTGAAGTCAACATAAGTACAGAAGAGAATCCTTGGAAGGTATAGTTTGCAGCTTCTTTAACATAGATAGAAAAACATGAGTTTAAGGACTTCTTCACAAAGAGACAAATAAACTTTGCATGGTCATATGCTGACATGCCTGGGCTAGATCCAGACCTAATATTGCATCATTTTCCACTACAACCAAGTATCAAACCAGTCAAACATAAGCTGAGGAAAATGCATCCGCAAATTGCTCTATTGGTCAAGATAGAACTTAAGAAACTCTTGGATGTAGGATTCATAAGGACAATAGACTATGCAAATTGGATATCAAATCTTGTACCAGTGACTAAGCCAACTAGGGGCATTCGCATTTTCACTGACTTTAGAGACATCAACAAGGCATGTTCTAAAGATGACTTCCCTTTGCTGAATATCGACATGATAGTAGACATTACAGTAGGATACGAGATACTATCCCTCATGGATGGTTTCTTTGGATATAACCAGATTAAAATAGCACCTGAAGACCAACACAAGACAACTTTCATGTGTCCATGGGGCACATACTATTGGAATGTTATGCCGTTTTGCCTTAAGAATGCAAAAGCTACCTATCAACGGGCCATGACTATGATTTTCCATGACTGTACATAATTTCACAGAAGATTATGTAGATGAAATTATAGCCAAATTAGAAACAAGGGAAGATCATTTGAAAGTCTTAAACAAGATATTCCAAAGGCTAGAGAATTATAATGTCAGGCTAAATCTGAAGAAGTGTGTCTTTGGGGTGAAATCAGGGAAACTGTTAGGGTATATCATCTCTCGAAGAGGCATTGAAGTAGATCCAAAGAAGGTAAGAGCTATCCTAGAAATGCCTCCTCCAGTCAGCATTGGTCAACTCAGAACTCTATAAGGAAGAGTACAGTCAATTAGGCATTTCATAGTACAACTAGCGGATAAAATACATCCATTTCAGCATCTACTCAAGAAAGGAGTACCATTTGTATGGACACCTAAATGTCAAGAGGCCTTCTAGCAAATCAAGTACTATTTGCTTACTCCACTAGTCTTAATGCCACCTATAGAGGGAAAACCATTAATAATTTACATCTCAACAACTCAGTCGACATTAGGGGCTCTTCTCGCACAACACGATGATCAAGGTCATGAGAGAGCAGTCTATTATATCAGTTGTACCTTAGTGGGCTATGAATTGAATTATAGCAACATAGAACGTGCCTGTCTTGTGGTAGTTTTTGCTACTCAAAAACTTCGGCACTATATGCTCAATCGACAAACAATGTTAATTGCAAAGATTGATCCACTTAAATACCTCCTAAGTAAGGCAACTTTAACAGGCTGATTGGCTAAATGGGTTATGATACTTAGCGAGTATGAAATTCAGTATGTTGAAAGGAAGGCTATAAAAGGATAGGTGATTGAAGATCAACTAGTTGATGCACCTATAAAGGTAGACCATCCATTAGTGGTAGATTTTCTAGATGAATTTCTCTTCAACATAGACATTAAAACCAAATGGAAACTGTACTTTGATGGGTCACACACAAATCATGGTTTAGGAGCTGGTATCTTATTTGTTGCACCTCAAGGTGATACCATTCCCAAATCATTCAGGATTGCTTTCCCTTGTACCAACAATATAGCAAAATACGAAGCCTTAGTGATAGGGTTAAAAATGGCAGCTCAATGGAAAATTAAGAGCCTACATGTTTTTGGCGACTCTCAACTGGTAATCCGACAGGTAAATGATGACTACGAGACAAAGGATGAAAAGCTTGCACCTTACAAGTAAATGGCTGATAGTTTCAAATAGTATTTCAATGACATAACTTTTCAACAAATACCACGAATCTAGAATAGAGCTATAGATGCTATGGAAACCGTGGGTTCCTTGTTGGATATTCTGAGTAATATGCCTAAGTTCGAGTTTCTGGTTGAACAACTATTGGTCCCCACTTATGATGTACCCGATACTGCGATAGTGTGTACCATTGTTGGTCCTACGTCTCCTTGATATAAAGACATATTCGATTACCTCACTGACCAAACCCTACCTCAAGACTTGTCCAATAACCAACGCCGAACCTTCATCCCAAAGTCAGCCAAGTACACTATCATTGGAGAAACCCTGTATAGACATACCTTAGATAACGCCCTTATGAGATGTCTCGATGCTGAAGAAGCACAAACAAATTTGCGAGCGATACACAAGGGTATATGCGGATCTCATTTGAGTGGTCCTACTCTAGCCCACAAGATTATGAGACTAGGTTACTATTGGCCTACAATGGAGAAAGACTCATACGTCTTTGTAAAGAAATGTAGACAATGTCAAATACATGGAGACTTGATAAGAGCGCTAGTGCAGGAGCTTCGTCCAATTACTTCACCATGGCCCTTCGCCCAACGGGGACTCGACCTCATAGGTAAGATACACCCTTCATCATCTAATGGCCATAAATTCATCATCACCGCTACCGAATACTTCACCAAATGGATTGAAGCTATTCCCATGACATACATAATCGACACACAAATATCTAAGTTTATCCTAAACTATATCATTTTTCGGTATGGTGTGCCCTAATCCATAATCACAGACAATGGCTTCCCATTCAAGAACCAAGAAGTACGCTATTTATGTGAAGAATTCCACATCAAACACCATTTCTCCACTCCGTATTACCCACAAGGTAATGGCCAAGCTGAGGCATCTAATAAGACTATTGTTAGAATCCTTAAGAAGACTGTCAATGACGCTGGTTGTGACTAGCACCTACAACTTAATCCTATCTTATGGGCTTATCGCACAAACATCCGTACTCCCACCAGCGCCACTCCATTTTCCCTTGTATTCAGGTTCGAAGCTATGTTACCTATCGAGGTTGAAATACCTTCTCTATGGGTATCCTTGAAGGGTCATATTGACGATGAAGAGTACCATGTCTCTAGGTTACAAGAGCTAGAATTGCTGGATGAGCGAAGACAGAAATCATTAGATCATTTGCAAGCATATTAGAATTGTCTTCGTCATAGCTACAATAGGAAGGTTCTCAATAGACATTTTGGCATTAGTGACTTGGTATTAATGGAGAATCCTAAGAACCAAGCTGAAAGAGAGAAACCGGGTAAGTTTGAGCCTAACTGGTTGGGGCCCTATATAGTCACAAAAGCCTTTGGATCAGGAGCGTACCAACTCTCTACTCCTGAAGGAGAGCCGCTTTTGTCCCCTATTAATAGTCTGCATCTAAAGAGGTTCTATGCTTAGTCTCTGAGAATGCGTGTCTTAATCTAGACAAAAATAAAAAAAACAAAAAAACAAAAAAATGGTTACCTTGATGAAAACTTGGCAAACAAGTGTCTTTGTAACACCAAAAAATTTGAGAAAATAAAAAAAGTAAAGAGAAATAAATCCATCCAATAGTGAAAACTGCTTCGGTGGCACTATGGATAAGTACCATGGTGAAAACATGGAAAATAGGCACCATGTGTAGTCAAGCTCGCTCTTCTTTCTACAATCATTCTAATCAGACTTTTTCACCATCTCTCATAATAAATGGTTGTCTTATCCATTCCTTGGAACGATTGACATCTAGCATCCATTTCATCACATTACCCACTCCATCTTCCAAATCTTATTCCCGACTGGGGGCAAATCCTTGTTCTATGCCCTAATACCTTGTCCATAACGTCGCATCATCGAAATGTCCTGAAAAATCCCAAAAACATTAGAAAACTTCAAAAATCCAAAAAAATCAAAAAATTGTCAGAAATTACCAAAAATAGAGTCAAGTCAGTCATGTCTAGTTAGTCATGTCAAGTTAGTCATGTTAAGTCAGTCATAGACATAGTCGAACTATGTTGCCTCTGTGACTGGGACGTAGGCAAGGCCTTCAATCGATGTGCCCCCGAGGCATTAGGTCTATCAGTCTAGGTTTTTCATGTATCACACACATTTAAATCATGATGCTTTGTATATTCAAAGTCATTGGTCATGTTGAACTACGAGGTCTCTACGTGTACATCGTAGGAAAGGCTAATCAATTGATGAGCTCCCGAGACCACACTAGGTTAGTCCAATAGGGTTCATTCACATTCACAATCACTATCACACAAGTTGCATATCATAGTTTAGGGTATCATGTCAAGTCATACACTGTCTACGCACACACTTTTATTAGTCAAGGAATCAAAACAAGTCATGCAACAACAAGGCAAAACATCTCAAACAGTCATCAAGTCAATATCAAACACATTGTCAAAGCGATCAACTTATGTCTTAGTAATATATATCTTTCTTGTCAATAGACGTCATCAAATTGTCATAGTCTCATGTGGCTTGTCACTTAAACATCATCAGGCTTCAACGTCTTATATGACATGTGTCTTTCTGAAACCAGGCTTTGTCATGCCTTATACAGAAGTCACCAGGTCAAAACTAGACTCAACATCTTAGGTGGTATGTGTCATTCTCTCACATTACGCTATGTCAAACATCAAACAATCCCACAAGATCAAGTTTTGGCGAATACATTTATTTGGCTTTACGATTTTATATCTTATTTTGTCTTATCTTTTTATCGATTTGTGCCAGACCCTATTACTAGATTTCTTGAAGATGTCCCTTGAAGGATTTAGAGAAGCAACGATGTCTCAGGACTCTTTTTCTTTGACTGCTATCTGTCAACTGTCTTTTTAAACATTGGTTTTTGAGTCATGTTACTAGTTTCCTCAAGGATGTCCAATCAAGGATTTAGAGGAGTAATGACATCTCATGACCTATCTTTTATTTGTCTACTGTTTGTGGTTTGTCTCGACAAAATGATTGGGGAAATTTTGTCCTTAGTATGAGTTAAGACACTCCTTGTCTGTGACTGTCTGTTTTTCGCAAATGGATGACTTTGTACACTATGGTCTATCTCATATCATAGTGTGTACTATCTATTTGTGTCATGTCCTGCCCAATGATGATAACAAGCAAGCATAGTGTATTTGGCAATATATCAAAGAATATATGTTTTTCTCAATCAATCAAACTTAATTGTTTCTTACTAACATTCTGAAATCATCCATGCTAACATTTCTTCTTTTCTGCATCTTCACCACCATTATCTATCCATTTCGAGAGCACACTCATGTTCTTTGGCCCCACCTATTCTCTTGAGGGGGCATACCACTACCTCCTCTTTGTCATTCTCCCTTTCACTGGGGCATATCTTTTTTTCATATTTTCTTTGACACAACACTGTACCAACATTGTATCAAAGAGGGGCAAACTGTAGATACCGAAAATTGGTCTAGGCCCGCGAGTACATATTCGACATAATTTTCTATAGTTCGTGATCTTGATTAAATAATGTATATTATTTAATTAACCTTTCTAACACATATTTCCTCTATTAATTAAATACCCCTTTTTAATTAATTATTAATCTTTATTCAATTTGATTAATTAAATAAATCATATTTATTTAATTATGTTGCAAACTAATTAATTCTTCCCCCTTTATCTATCAATTAAATAAATTATTATTTAATTACCCCTTTTATCATATTTCAACTATAATTAAATATCTTTATTTAATTATTCATTTAACACCCTTTATCTATAATTAAATATTTATTATTTAATTATTCATATTATCCTTTTCAACAGTCAAATTAAATAAATGATCTTTATTTATTTAATTAAGTCTTTTATTTTTGAATGTTGAATTAAATTAACATTTAATTCATATTTAATTGTTTATGTCACATTCCTCTATCATTCAGTTATCTAAGTCATTCACTCACCTTCTGACTCGAGATCTATTTTTAGTTCTCCAGTTATCTTTGAATCCAACACCTGTTTATCTATATGAGAAGACTCTCTGTTACAACTAGTCGATTAACTAGTTCTAACTCTTGTTTACATTCGAATGCATTAGTCTTCGAGTTCCAACTTTGGCTTTTGCATACAAAGTCTATTTCTTCTATTTTTGGAGATTAAGATCCTGAACTTGTGTTCTAACTCACGTTCTAACTTAGTCTCTATCTTCACTCTTTTATGAACTCGTGTTCTAACTCACATTCTATGTGAGACATAACTCACATCGCATGGAATTCATCAATCTCATTCGTCGATCTCTCTTTCAATCTAAGCCGATCGTTCGAAAACCCAAAATCTATAAAATGACTTTTCATTATCATTATTCCTCCCGAAATCATTGATTTTTGAGAAGAGACTATTCTTTGATATTTTGCTTAGACACTCGACAAAATTATACTTGCATTCAAACACATAAATCTGAGGGCAAGAATACTGAAAAGGCAAAATGGAGAAGAGCAATAGAGATAATTCAAAGGGATGAATGCATATTCGGTGAGATCATTTTGGTTTTATTAGTTTAGTTTATTTCCTCGTTCTTTGTTGTTAGATTTTAGATTTTTCATTGTTTAGATTAAGATTTAACTTTGTTATTCTAGCTTTGCAGAAAATCTATTGATCTGTATATGGATCTAGACTATATTACAGAATTTGAATGCTTAACTTTTACAAAGATTTATCCAAGTTAATCAGAACAAAATTAACTCATAGAAATAATTAAGGTAACAGGAAATAACAAAGAGATGCCAACAGAATGAGAGAGAAGAATAGAGAAAGAGATGCAAACAGAGTTTGATTACAGAGTTCGCCACAAACATGACTACGTCTCCGGGTTGACTCCAATAGAGTACGACAGATCCGATTAATCTCCAAAATCAAGTACAATGCACCAAGACCATCACTTCGGCAGCATAACAAAGCTCCGACGTACAAAAATGGCTCAAAAATCTTCTTAGAGCTCCTCTCTCAAAACACCTGTCACCTGTTCCTCTAATTTGCAAAATCTGAGTTTCACACTTAGCCTCACTCTCACCCATTCACCCCATTTTATACAAAAACTTTACTCAATATGGTATAAAACCATATGATTTACAAAATCACCTTATCTCTCCAAATCTTCTAATTACATAGATTTCAATAAAAAAGAATCCCTAATAAATCCCCTATAATTATTCTAAGCCCTTTTTATTATTCATTTCGGGCTTATTGTTATTTGGGAAGTTTTTTTGGTTTATCCATAAAAGGATTATTGTTATAGATTAGGGGAGTTGTTTTTAAATAAAAGGCAATCAGTTTTCAAACAGTTAACAAAACTAACCAATGCTAAAATATTGTTAAAGACATCGAATGGCTTATCAGTGGCTATTATTTTTGGTAGGCCGGCGGTCAGGGGTTCAACCCTGGCCGCTGGCTTTTAATAGCCAATTTCCCACTATACTATAACAAAAGAAACTGTTACCATATTTAGATTTGAAGAAGTCGCGCGGCCAAGTGGTGGAGACATGGGTTTAAAGTTAAGAGTTTAGGGGATCAAATCCCCATACCCTTTTATCAGAACGAACAAAACTGTTCGCTGGTTATGTGAGACGATGTAGCCGTGGCCACGTGTGGCACCAGGGGGTGCCACGTGGTGAGCTCTCAGTGGTCGATGACTCCTATGTGTCTGTCGAGGCAGATGATGATGTGGAGCCACCGTGTACAATGATGTAGCACACACGTATGCTAACAAGGCTGATGACTCACATGTTGACTATGCTGACGACGTGGAAGCTGACGTGGATGACAACTCGACGCTGACTGGACACCGTACTGCTGACTGCATGTCTTGTGTACCTACCATTCGCTATCCGATTGGTTCCGTACGATGTAGACATGCCAGGTGTCAAATTTTGGTTAGTACATTTCACTGCTCGTACAATACGAAATGCTGACGTTAGCATCTGTACGGTCAAAGTCAACCTTCATAGCACGATCTTTGACTGATGATATCTCGTGCATAGGGTGTCAGATTTTGACGAAACAAGTTGCATCAGAAAGCTTACGATGAGCTCTTTGCGATGATGCTAACTTGGACATCTTTTGACAACATCATTTTTTTCGCTTCTTGGATGCCCTCGATGCCAGTTTGACTGGCCATAACTTGTTCAAATGGACTCATTTTTGCACTGTTCAAGTTGCATTGGAATCAGGATGTCGAACTCTTTCTGATGGTGCAGATTTTTGGAGAGAAATGAGAAACTTCAATTTTCACTGAAAATATCCATCGGATCATCTATCATGTTACAATGTCAAAGGGGGAGAGTAGTAGAGTAAAAAATGTATAATCATCTCAGGGGGGAGAGTTTTGTTTTTGAAATTTTGAAGAGTGGCAGTGTATTGATGTTGGTACTGATTTGACACTTAGTCATTTTTCACTAAGTGTTGCCATCAATGCCAAAGGGGGAGATTGTTGGCAAGAGACATTATGAATATCATTTGGTGTTGTCATTGATGGAAAACCTAGTCAGTGATTGGATCCATGCATCATCATTTGATCATATCGACAGTTAGATTGAAGACAGTCAAGGAAGAACAGAGCATCCGACAGTTTTGTGTTCATCAAAATTCACATGAAGATTTTCTGTTATTATTTTGTGTTGTGTATCTCATGGAATGTTGTTTGATCTATGATCTCTATTGCTATTGAATCTTAGTGCCTCGTATTGATCTGTGTGCGAGTTAGAAGATCCGGTTGGTTAATTCTCTGTTTATCAGTACAAAAGGCGACTTCTTGGATATAACATATCGTAAATGTTTGAGAAGTAATTGTTTAAGTATTTTTATGTTCGTACATGTTGATGTTGATCATTGATATGCTATAGCCAACTTTGGTTGGTGCACATTAAGGATTACTCGTGATTTGAGCCGACAGTTGTAAATATTTTTTGTGTTCTATTAAAGCTGACATATTGCGATTAAATTCTTAGTCACAGATATATATAAGAGATCGATCATTACCATTTTGAGATATGTAGAAGGTGTTTCGATGTGAGTTGCGAATCGGACCAGAGAAGAAGAGAGATAATGCACAGTTTCACTTGAGCATAAAGGATTTGTGTTGTGAGTTTGAGCACAACAAAGCAGAAGTGCAAAATTATTCTGAAGGACAAAAGATTGATTGTTGAGCCTAACCAAAACTGTAATCAAGCATATGTAGATGCTAATATCTCAGTTCAACTTCTCAGATGGATTTAATCTGATTATCTTTGTTAGACAATGAGTCTTCTTTGAGCAGTGAGCTCTAGGCAACGTGCTTGAATGCAAGTGCATTCCCCATATTGTAAACTTCATTTGAGTATACTCAGATCATATTGTGGATTGGCCATCCACTGTGGTTTTTCCCCTAACAGGGTTTCCACATAAAAATTCTTGTGTTATGGTAGTTTGTTTTATGTTCATGCATTTTTCTTTTGAATGAATGTTTTAAATGCTTGAAGGATCAGATTTATAAATTCAAAAATTGCACAACACTGATTCACCCCCCTCTTAGTGTTGCTTGATTCTAATAGGAATGGTTAAAGTGCAATAGTTCCAGAGCAGAATGAAGGAAATCATTGAATGGTCAAAACTGTGAGTCACCATAGACACTGAATAAGATGGAAGGAAGAAGGGGTTTGTTCTAATTAGGTTAACCCATGACATGGAATTACTCATGAAACACGTCTTTGTCATGGTGGTGAAACTGTTAAAGGTAGAGTTTCAATTTAAATTATTTTCTTCTAATTTTCAATTTTTTTTGTTGTTGCAAAGACTAAGTCCTCTCCCTATTCTTGAGGGAGAGTGAAAAAACACATTATGGTTCTATTTTCAGTCCTAGGATGAATAAGACTTCTCATAGACCCTGTATAGTGGGATCCATTGAGAGGAGTAGATCTAGTGACTAGCTATTTTTATCTATTTTAGTTTTTCTAGTCCTAATTGATAATTTATCATTGCCAATTTTCTATTATCAATTGAATAACAAACATGCATTTCTAAATGATAAATATTTAGTAGATTCTTGTTAGAGTTCGAAGTTTTTATGCAATAAAGGAGTTAATTTAGTATCATGATTTGTTGATCAAGTATTAAGTGTTGATATCTATTGTGGAAGCAACAACTTAAGCAAGGGCCATTTGAGGTACTCCTATCCACTCTTTCTTTTTAGTTATTAGATTAGTTCATGCATTGTTGAATTAAAATAGTTTTGGGTTTCATGCATGATGAATTCATGAATGCAATTCTATAATTGAATTAGATTTTGTAGCTTAAATTTTTGTTTCATACTCCTAGAGTGATTAGTTGCAGCTCAATCTTAAGAGTTAGTAGTCGCAGTCTTAAGTGATAAGTACCTGTAGCACAAGTAACAACTTATGTTTATTTCCCTATTTTACCAATTAACGTTTCATTTCCTTTTTTAGCTTTTACCATTTTTTGTATATGTGTAAATCACCTATACTCATTGATATAGGTCATGTTAGAATCCATGAATGCACAAATAGTGCCAACACCATCAAAATATTATGAATCCCTGGTTGATAATTAAATGAATCCTCTCATAGAAGATGAATTGTTCAGTTAGGAATCCATCCTCTGAATTGTGTGTCTACCTATAGCACCAATTTAATGAACAATAGAGAAGCCCTATATTACCTAGATGAGAAATTGATAAAATATTGATGTAGGATTGAATGCTTAATGAATTAATTATTGATTGATTTATAGATTTATAAGATGATTTGATGAAGGGTTGAGATTGAATTTAAAACCTCATATATGATATTTGATTTGAAGGACTAATGAGGAGATGTGACATACATAGGTGAGTTGCACATTATTTTATTTTTTAATTAAAATAATAGAATTTTTCAACTCAATGTGATTGGGGAGTTAACAGATCTAATTGATTAGTCAATTTCCAACATGGAGGAGTTAATTGAGCATATGAGAGAATTAAGGGGAGTCAAATATTACATGAAATACTTAACTAATTACATAGATGAGTGAAGTGGATTTAATTGATGAGTGGGAGTAGGAGTAAGTATGAGTGAAGTGATTAGACCAAGTAATCAACTAGATGAGGTGGAATTAATCAATTTAATAATTATTTAATTGAATTATTTATGCACACATGATGTGGAAAGTAATATTAAATTTAATTTATTAATGGATAATGTGTGAATAAATGATTAATTAAATGGATAAACATGTGGATGATTATGGATAATTAATTCATTAAATAGATGAATAATATTAGCCAAATTTAATTAAATTAACTTAAGAGTTATTTAATTAAATTATTAAGCATTAGGAGTCTTAGGTGACAAGTTGATGGTGTGACTATATTAGGTGTTGACATGATAAATGAGATGGTGATTAAATGAAAATTGGACCTAGGTGACTAGGTGATAACATGATTAAATAGATGATAGAAGGACCTAGGAGATGAATGAATGAATCAGACAATTAGGTGAATATGACATTTTTTAGGTGTCTACATTTTTGCCCTCTTTGAGATAATGTTTGAAGTACAACATTGTTTCAAAGAAAATAAAAGTAGCTACAATGAGATGGATGAGATATGAAGAAATCAATAATATGCCCCAGTCATGTGGAATAAATAATGAAGGAAGAAATGGATTAGAATAAATTAATGATGTCCTAGTCATGTCAAGAAAATGATGAGATGTTGATACCTCCTTGAGAGGTAAATTGTGCAAGAATTGACACAAGTGAGCTCTCGAATGATGAATATATGGATGCAAGAAAGGTGAAAATGAGAAAGTGACAAGATGAAATGAAGATAATAGACAAGTACACATGGATAAATATTTATTTGGAATGCTTTATTATGTTGGAATATGAAGAGAAACCTTGTTTTTTCATAGAAATGGATATTATGCACCATGGTATAGAAGACCAAGGTGACAATGTATCTAATGCATAGAATGACACTCAAGCAAACATAAAAAAAATAGGGTGCCCCAAAAATCTTAAGGAATTTGATGCACTTGGTGGGTATGTGTAGATACAACCAACAAACATGGAGAGGAGTTCTCATCATACCTCAAGGTGATTGACCTTGGTGGGTCTTGTGAGACAACATCCATCAAATGCGACACACATATAAAAATGATCATGCCCCAATATATAGTAGTCAAATCACACAATGATATAGAATGATCGTGGTGATCATGAATAGGCATAGTATGGGTCAAAATGATATATCAAAAGATCAAATAAATAAGTCAAAATATATATCAAAGATAAATCAATGAAGTAAACAATAAATTGCCAAAAAATACATAGTTATATAATCTCTTGCCAAGGTGATAATAGGATAAAGAGATGATGATTATGACTAATGTGGGGAAGGATGCATCCCACAAAGTCAAAGGATTGGAAGAAATATAAATTTTTGATATTTGGCAATTGATGTGACAATTATATGTTTTTTATATTAAAAGAAAAAAAAGCAAGGGTGTTGGCCCATAAAACATAGAGTCCAGAGGCTGAAAATAAAGTCCATGGACCATAGACAACACATCAATAGTTCTTTAACAAAACATTACAAAAGGTCATAAACCTTGAATAGTGAGGAGACACCAGAGTTTATTGGACGTGAGAATCATCTATGACATGCATAAAAGAATCTATGAATAGCTATTGATGGCTTATGACACATGTAAGAGCATATCATATTTTATAGGGATTCTTATGAAATCTTGTAACAAGGTGTAATTTCATGTAAGAGACCATG
This sequence comes from Sequoiadendron giganteum, assembly GCA_007115665.2. Lineage (NCBI taxonomy): Eukaryota > Viridiplantae > Streptophyta > Pinopsida > Cupressales > Cupressaceae > Sequoiadendron > Sequoiadendron giganteum. The sequence goes on from CM021100.1 coordinate 621,123,044, forward strand.
TTTAACATATAAGGGGTCGAATGGATTTTTACCATGGTAATTTTGAACCTTGTTTTGACCCATGGTAATGTTTTATGGTGGTATTTTGAGCCCTTATGAGTCTATATATTGAGGGGTTATGTTGGAGACACTATGAGATGTTTTATAGGTACACAGATGCTACTAGATTGAAGAGGAGTTAGAGTGAATTTATTTTAAACATACTTGTTTTCAATACAACTATTCATCTCTTCTTTGGTGGAGATTTTTCCCAAAAGGGTTTCTCCACATAAAAATTGTGTTATGTGTTGTGCTTTCCGTTCTTTACAATTTTTTATTTACAGTTGTTAAAATCTCCATATGGTTTACACTACATAATCTAGTTTACAATAATCTATTAAATCTTCCATTATAGCTATTCCTCTACCATTTTTCTAACATTTGGTATTAGAGCCTGGCCAGTTCTATGTTCTACGTGGTAGAACAAAGGTTTTTTGAGTTTTAGTGGGAGTTTTGTTGAGCTGTTTTTTGTAGTATTTTGTGTTTAACCATGGCTGCAACTTATAACCATTTGGATATTGAAAAATTTAACGGAGTTGGTTTTGAGTTGTGGAAGCTAAAAATGGAGGATCTCCTTGAAGAATGAGATCAATGGGTAGCTGTAACAAATGAAAAGAAACCCGAGAAAATGAGTGATGAAGATTGATAAAAAGGCATGAGGCACCATCAGGCCATATCTTTTTGATTATGTTCTCTTGAATGTTTCATCAGAAAAGACTGCATTCACTTTGTGGAACCGAGTAGATGAAATCTATCAAGCGAAAAGTCTGGTAAACAAACTCTACTTGAAGCGAAAACTATTTTCTCTTAAGATGAGGGAAGGTGAATCTATAGCTGAGCATTTAAATTCCTTTAATTTGGTTTTGAGTTAGTTACCCTCTATTGATGCCAAAGTAGAAGAAGAAGATAAGTGTATTATGCTTCTCTATTCTTTACCTGAATCTTGGGATAATTTCATACTTGCTATCGCTGCTAACACATGGAAGATCCAAAGATGGATGCTCTTGTAGCAACTTTGTTGTCATAGGAAATGAGGAAAAAGGCAATGGATAGTATAGGTGATGCTCTCAACATAAGGGGAAGGCCTAAAGAAAGAGGGTCTAAAAGAGATAAGAATGGGCCTAAGGACAAGTCTAAGGGAAGATCTAAAAATCCTGAAAAGAAGAATAGAGCGAAGTGTTGGAACTATGGGAAAAGAGGACATGTGAAGAAGGAATGTAGAAATCTAAAGAAACAAGTTGATTCCTCCATAGAGAAAACCTCGAACTCAGGTGATGAAGCTTTGATTTCTTGTCTTCAGGTTATGACTAATAAAAATTGGTTAATTGATTCAGGATGCTCTTTTCATATGAATCCTCACAAGGAGTGGTTTACCACATATAAGAAATATGATGGAGGTGAAAACTACCTTGGTGATAACTCTTCATGCTCGATTTTCAGAAGGGGAAGGTTAAGTTGTGTTTCAGTGATGGGAGGATTAAAACCCTTCCTGGTGTTTTGCATGTTCTTGGAGAAGCTATAAATCTGATTTCAGTTTTGAAGTTAAATGATCTAGGAATAAGTGTAACTTTTGATAAGCATTGTTTTAGATTGGTCAGAGGGAATTTGGTGATAGCGAGAGGAACAAGGAAAGGAACCTTGTTTAAGCTAGAATTCACTACTTTTGTAAACTCTACATATTTAATTGAAAATTTTGAAAACACTTGTATGTTGTGGCACAGTAGATTGGGTCACATAAGTGAGACTACTTTAAAGTCTATTTTGAATAAAAATTTGTTAGACGGTTTATCCTATTCTAACGAGAGTTTTGTTTTTTGTGAACATTGTGTGTTTGGCAAACAAAAAAGAAAATCATTTCCTTATGGCAATACAAAATCTAAAGTTAAATTGGAATTTATTCATACAGATGTGTTTGGCCCTGTGGATGTTGAATCAATTGGGAAATCTAGATATTTTGTCTCCCTTATCGATGATGTTACAAGGTTTACTTGGTTATATTTTATGCAACATAAATATGAAGTTTTCACTAAGTTTAAGGAATTTCAAGCCTTAGTAAAAAAATAATTAGATTATAAAATTAAGGTATTAAGGTCTAATAATGGAGGGGAATGTTATTCTAAGGAATTTGATGAATTTTGTAAGCATGCAGGAATTGTTAGACATAAAACTACTCTATACACTCATCAACAAAATGGTGTGGCAAAAAGGATGAATCAAACGATCATGGAAAAGCTAGAAGCATGTTAAGTGGTTCACAACTTGATAGATTATTTTGGGTAGAAGCTGTAAGTACTACTTGTTACTTGATTAATAGATATACTTGTAAAGTTTATCAACCTCATACAATGATTTTAATAACTAAGCCTCTACAATCGTGATTCAGAGATTGGACATCTAACCTGAATAGCCATTTTAACCATCATGAAGGTGAATTTTAATTGTCAACCTAGGGACGTGAACTTGAAATGGGTCTGCACATTATGAGCATTAGGAACTCAAAGTAGCCATCTTCATTCTACAACTAAGAAAGATTCAATACTTAAAGTAAATTGCATGGAAAGGAACAAAGTAAATGATGAACATCACTCAACAATTAAACTAAGCTGAACATGCATGACAAGAATGGAAATCTGAGCAATAAACAAGAAACTACTCTATCCGCTTTGGCTGTAAGAACGATCACATAATGAAATTCTATTGGTTGCAGGAACAGTCAGTGCCAGATTCTTAACTAAGTACTAAACATAAACTAATAACTAATCTAGCTAAACTAAAGGACGGATTACTCACCAAGTGGGCCCCCTTGGATGAGTATCCTCTAAAACTAATATAAACTCAAATGCTCAGCTCAAGACTTCATCTTATTCATTGGGAAATACAAATACAAAAGAGTAGCATGTCTGGAAATGCTAGTATACTATCAGATCGTACAACATCAATAACTCAACAACTCGACAACCTCCTAAAGAAGGAAGATCTGAACCTTATTTATGCTACAAACTAAACAAGGTAGTCAAATCCCATTAACTAAGAGGATGCCATTTAGGAAAAATAGAGAAAATAATGGAAGGGCGGTTACACACGTAGGGAATCCAGTCAGACATGCATGTACAAACGCAAACTCAACACTGCAGTAATGCCCACAACTACTCAACATCTTGAAAGACCAATGTAAGGTAGTTACATGCGGCTGACATGGGGAATCTTCTGCTATCAACTTTCAGTTGACCCTCGAATGATTCCTCTGCATGACC